>CM043017.1:191255371-191309198 GCA_023690525.1 Holotrichia oblita
AAAGACGAACTTCTCCTACACAACGTCATTCACGACGAGCAATTCAGATTTCGGGAGGCGATTGAAAATTCTTTTGAGACGATGGGTGCGGTGTTTCTGGACTTTGCACCGCACCTTTGATACCGTTTGGTATCATGATCTTGATGTTTGTCATTAAAATCGAATTGTCGTACCTTCAGGATCGGAGTTTTTCCGCTAGATTGTAAGATTTTGTGTTGAGGTTCTTGTTTGTCGTTCTCTACTCCAATCCTCACACGTAAGGATGACAGTTAATGCTCCTGATTTCAGCTAGCGGCTAAGACACTCAAGAGAGAACTTCCAATCCAGATTTCGTGTAAAAAAAATGGGACTACATTCGTTTACTTTATTTCCGAAGCATTTGTTTATCTATTTAATAATATTTAGTCTTCATAAATTAATATTCCGAACATTGCTAATAATAATTTATTTTAAAAATGAAATTTCCTCCCCTTATCTCTCTCAAGTCACATTCCTATTAGATTAGATATAATGACAACATTAAAATTCTCATCCTCTATCTAATATCTCTGTTTCTAATCTCGAATACACAGCCGCCTACGTAATCATCCCGAATACGATTAAATCCGACCCTGGACGCTCATGAAACGGCGTCGCATCGGCAAGTTCAAGCTTAGACATCGGTTTTTTTAGAGACGCTCTCGAGACAAACAAATCCGATCGCTTCTTGAAACGAAACAGATTCTCGGGGTCTGGACTGTAACGATAACGCGAACACTCGAGAGTAAATTGCTCGCGCGGATTTTTCGCAGATGGCGAATTAATTACATAGTTCGTATATCGAGAATTCGAGGAATGCATCGAGCGTTAGATTTTCTATCGTAATTCCAACGAAATAAACATGTTTGTTCGAATATACAGGGTGTAACAATAGTCCGATATTCTTAACATATCTCGCATGTTTATTCAAGATACAATAAATATTTCCATACAAAAGTTTATTAAGTTTTACGAAATTTATACCGCAAAATTATGCTACGATGTACAGGGTGTTTAGTTTGTTTAGTTTTTAAATGGAACACCCTATATATGATCACATTTTTGAATTGCCTGAGGAATTGTCAGGCAACTTTGTATAGGATCATATTCAATTATTTTCATTAGTTTACAAGATATTGACATTTGTTTGAAAATTTTGACATTTCGCCCTCTTCAGAAAAATGCCATTATTTCGGTAAGGGAGAAATGTAACGTTATGAAACTTAACATAATGTTAGAAGCATCTCCTATGATGACAATAAAATTGCAAAATTGCCATTTAAGCGACAAATACGGAAAAAATGACATTTAAATGTCAAAAAGAGGAAAAAGGTTGAGATTCAAACGTCAAACACGAAAAAATTGACATTTAAACGTCAAACACAAAAAAATTGACATTTAAACGTCAAACACGAAAAAATTACCATTTAAACGATAATTATGGGAAAATGACATTTAAACGTCAAACAAGGAAAAAAATTGCAAAATTGCCATTTAAACGACAAACACGAAAAAATTGACATTTAAACGTCAAACACGAAAAAATTGACATTTAAACGTCAAACACGAAAAAATTGACATTTAAACGTCAAACACAAAGAAATTGACATTTAAACGTCAAATAAGGGGGAAAAATTGCCATTTAAACGATAATTACGGGAAAAAATGACATTTAAACGTCAAACAAGGAAAAAAATTGCGAAATTGCCATTTAAACGACAAATACGGAAAAAATGACATTTAAACGTCAAACTAGGAAATGCAAAAACTATTGTGCTGCTTATAAAAACGTTCCGAAGCCCAATCCCCCCCCCCTCCCCACCTCGACAAATAAATACAGGGTGTTCCGTTTAAGTTGAACGAGTTATTGATATTTGAAAAATAAATTAAATTGGAACCCTGATATGTCAAAACAACTTGTTGTAAATTGGCATTTGTTTGAAAATTTTGACATTTTGCTCTCCTCAGAAAGATGCCATTATTTCGGGGTAACGGAAAAATGTAACATTATGAAACTTAACATAACGTTAGAAGCATCTCCTGTGATGACAATAAATAGATGTAGACTTAAATACATTATACAGAGTGTTCTAGAAATCAGCGTCTGTTTGAAACAATTGAAATGCGAAAATCTTCATTTTTCAATACTCGAAGCTCGCTAAGAATCCATTTACAATTTTTACTTGTCATACTTCATTTGTTTAATATTGAAGAAAAACTTAAATCTCCTAATTTCTTTTGTTTTGCCGTAACTTTTTTTTTTTTACTTGAGATATTAAGATGCGATTCGAAACAATTCAAATTGTAATCTAAATACTTTTATTGACGCTTAAAAAATCAAATTCCTTTTGCGCAAATTTTTAGTAATCTCGTCTAACCTCAAAATTTTAAATTGGAACCGTGCAATTTTTGTGGCTCTTAAAAGGAAATTTTTTCCTGAATACATCGAATTTTGTCAAAATTTGGAAAACTACGATTATCCTGATTTCGGGCAGACGTCGCAACCTTTTGTTTATCGCGTTATCTATGAAAACAACACGAAACTGTCAAAAGTCAGAAGTGTCAATGTCATTACATACTTCAATTTATAGTATATCATAAATTTGAAGAACGTAAAACTAACATTTAATAACACAAATTTCATGTGTGCGTATTATTAATGACCTAATTTTACCTCAAATTTTTTTTGAAAAAAATCGCCTTTTAAAGGGCGTGAGATTACTAAAAATTTCCGAAAAAGAAATTTGTTTTATTAAGCGTCAATAATAGTAGTTTATACAACGAGTCGATAATGACAGCTATTATTCCCGAGAGTTGAATTTACGAACCGAGGCGCGTAAGCGGCGAGCGAGTAACTCGGCTCGAGGGAATAGTAGTCATTATTGCGAGTTACTATGATAACGTTGGTATCATTATGTTCTTATTGGCGGGATGCAGGGAATAATAGTAACGTGATGTCTCATTATTCCCTGGTCGCATTTCATTATTCCCTACTACTATAGTGATTAATATAATACGTACTTTATTGTTTAATCGTAGATAAAAGTATTTAGATTACAATTTGAATTGCTTCAAACCGCATCTTAATACCTCAAGTAATAAAAAAAGAAATTAGGAGATTTCAGATTTTCTTCAATATTAAACAAACGAAGCATGACAAGTAGAATTTGAAAATGGATTCTTAGTGAGCTTTTGAATCTACATCTTTTTGCTATGATTTCAAATAAAGAAATTACCCATGTTGTCCCTACGAAATCTGGGCACCCTGTATATGTATTTATATCGTAGATTCGGTTCAATTTGCGTTTGAAACGTAAATCCTAGGATGTGATGGGTGCTGCGGTGAAATGGTAAACATCCACGATGAACATGAGTTCGGTATCCGTTGACTGTTCGCAATTTCCGTTTTAGATTTCACCGGGAATTAGGTTTCGAATGTATTTTTACAGGACATACATATAGCTGTGCTAAAGCTACATACAGTGGTGCCTCGCACAAAGAACGCCTCGCACAGCGAACGCTGCACACAACGAACTTCCTGTTCGTTCATTTCATGATTCATACAACGAACTTCGCTTCACACAACGAAGTCGCCCGAGCCGATGTATTGCATCCTCCCGCGCAGGCACTGCAGGTAGTCGTTAGTCACTGCGCTTAACTTACGCACGTATCGCGGCAATCGTTCTTCATTATGAATTAAATCACGCACGTATCACGGCAGTCGTCCTTTTAAGTTAAACTCAATATTTTTTATATCATGGCTTCTAAAAAAAGCAGGAAGGTGATTTCTGTTGAAATGAAACAGGAAATAATTAGAAGGAGTGAATGTGGGGTAAAACAGTGTGACCTCGTCAAAGAGTTTGGCCTCAGCAAGACCACCATTTTCACCATTTTGACAAATAAGGATGCCATCAAATCAGCCAAAGTAGTATCAAAACTATTTCATGAAAAACATAGGTCTTCAATCCACGAGGAAATGGAGAGGCTATTAGCGATTTGAATTAAGGACAGGCAGGTGAAAGGTGACGTAACAACCCAAGATATTATCTGTCACAAAGCCAAGAAAATTTATGACGATCTAAAGAAAAACGTCCCTGGAAGTAGCAGCAATCAAGATAATGAAGAAGAATTCAAAGCCAGCAGAGGATGGTTTTTTAGATTTAAGAAAAGGTGTGGAATCCACAGCGTTACTATGCATGGTGAGGCTGGCAGTGCTGACAAGAAAGAAGCAGAAAAGTTCTCTATTACCTTTCAAAAATGTATTAAGGATGAAGGATACTGCCCACAACAAGTGTTCAATGCCGATGAAACGGGTCTTTTCTGGAAAAGAATGCCGAGCAGAACCTTCATTACAAAAGAGGAGAAGAAATTGCCGGGACACAAAGCCATGAAGGACAGACTTACCCTTATGTTTTCGTCTAATGCCAGCGGAGACCTCAAGATCAAACCTCTATTGGTTTATCACTCTGAAAATCCAAGAATTTTCAAGAAAAATAACGTTATCAAGTCCAAACTGCCCGTCCATTGGAAGTCCAATCAAAAAGCCTGGGTGACCCAAGTTATCTTCAACGAATGGATTCTGTAAACCTTTGCTCCTGCCGTGAAGAAATTCTTGCTGGAAAAAGAACTGCCGCTCAAAGCCCTTCTGATACTTGACAATTCCCCCTTCTCACCCAAAAGACCTACAGGAAATATTGCAGGAAAATTATCCTTTTATCAAGGTGCAGTATTTGCCACCAAACACCACATCCATTCTTCAGCCAATGGATCAGCAAGTTATTGCGAACTTTAAAAATCTCTACACTAGAGCCCTCTTTAATAAGGTGTTTGAAGAATGCGAGTTTGGTGACTGTCCGAAAGTTTTGGAAGGCAATACGACTTATACAGAAGGCCTGGGAAGAAGTGTCACAAAGGACCCTCATTTCTGCTTGGAAGATGCTTGTGCCTTCGTGGACCCAGGAAGAAGCAGTAGTTGATGCCACAGAAATGGTGAAGGACATCATCACAGTGGCCCAAAGGTTGGAATTAGAGGTAGAGGAAGAGGATGTAGAGGAGCTTATTGAGGAACACGAAGAAGAGCTGACAATTGAAGAGCTCCAAGCACTTCTGGTCCAGCAACAGGACAATGCTCAAAGGGAAGCGTTATCTGATAACGAGGAGCAACAATCAACCAATCCCAACTGCTGACATCAAGAACATCCTGGTCAAATGGAAAGCAGTTCAGGAGTTTACCAATGCCCACTATCCGGATTCAGCTGAAGCAAACAGGATCAACGATCTTTACTCCGATACTCTTGTCCGTTATTTCCGGCAGATGTTGGAGAAAAGAGAAAAACAAACGACTTTGGACAGGTTTTTCATGAAACCATCGGCCAAAAAGCAGAAAATGGATGAAGATGTGCAAGATTCGGTAGACTCTACTTTGTCTTAAAATTAAAAAAATTATGTTTTTAGATGTATCTAAATAAAAATAATAACAAAAAATTTATCTTTTTTTATGTCATCTTAGCATATTTTATGCTACAGAACGAATTATTTTTTTTAACATGTATTGTTATGGGAAAACGCGGTTCACATAACGAACTTTTCGCATAACAAACTTGCTCCTGGAACGAATTAAGTTCGTTGTGTGAGGCACCACTGTAATCCTAAAGCGGTCATTCTTTTTAAAAAAGAAAAAGGTTTTAGAAAGATTACTTCCAATTTGGACTTTTGAAATTCGAACTGAAGTGGAAGTTGTATTTATGTTGGTAGACGTCCTATTTGCATGTCAAGAATCCATTTAATATACTCGTACAAGATGAGCAACATTAAAAACAAAGATTGAAAGCTAATTAATGAGTTAAACATAAACATCGAAATCGTAATAAGGGTTGTAATTCTACTACAGTCGTTTGATATAATCTTGATATAACCATTCATTCTATTCCTATCTCTGTCTATCTATCGGATATCTCGATTTCAAATCTCGCAATAACAAACAACCCCTGTTTGATAACGTTATTATAAGGTCAATGTCAATAACAAATTAAACGTAACCTTCACATTGATAAATGACAACAATGAAAACAGGAACATAAATTGATCAACAATAATAAAGTAATATTAGACTCACATTACAGCCTAATGCATGGTAACTTCTAACAAGTTTACTACCTAACAATTTCCTCGTAATCTTCAGATTTTTTATTTCCTAAGAATTCTTTATCAGTCACACTTTTAAATGCATCCCAAGCAGTCCGTTCTAAATCGCTCAAAAGTCTACGTCAAATTCTGGGTCATGTTGTAACAGATTAATCTGGGGTCGTATAAAAATCTCCTCTTTTAAGTTTTGCCTCAGATATATTAGGACATTTTTGTTTAAGGTATCGAAATCCTGTTCCCTCTCTTTGTCCAATCCTTTGACGAAATTCTTCATCAGACCTAATTTTATGTGTATTATGAAGCTCCACCAACGAATCGTATGGACTACCGTCAATATGGGTGATTGGAGTATACTTTTGACATACTTTATTTTGTATAACTAAAATAATGAATTATTTTAAAAAACAAAAAATAGGGATGGTTGGGGATTGGATCGAAGAACAAATTGCTTAGAGTACCAAAATTTTAGGACGATTACAGCACCAAAAAATAAATAAAAAGTGGTTGTTCCAACACAAGTTAAAAATCCATGTAATACTCATTTGACGACTAATAGTAGGTGAAATGGAAAAAAACGTAAAAAAAATATTTTTATATACAGGGTTAATATATGTATTTTTTGACCTTTATGTACTTATCTTTTAATTCCTGATTTATTTCCACTTAGAGGTCAATAAAACAATAAATAATTAAATACCAATTTATTCCATAACATATAATAATATGTTTTCGTTAAATAACTTCTTCGGTGGAAGAAAGAAGAAAATTAGTAATTTGACACATATTAAATGTCAATTTCTTCCACCGAAGAAGTTATTTAACGAAAACATATTATTATATGTTATGGAATAAATTGGTATTTAATTATTTATTGTTTTATTGACCTCTAAGTGGAAATAAATCAGGAATTAAAAGATATACAGGGTTTTCAAACTTAAGTCGGCACTATTGCTAACTTTGTTATTATTGGAGCTACAAAGTTGGTTAAATAGGCAAACTAGTGTAGTTTTTCAAGCAAATTACAATGGCATTTAAAAAAAAATAATTGACGTACTGGGTCACGTGATATTGTGAAAAACGTAATTTTTTTAAATGGGACACCCAGTATACAGTTCTCACGGTCGACAGAAAATTTAATTCTGAACAAAAACTTTCCTATGAACTTTTATCCTAAAGTCAATAATATCAGAGTTATTGATGATTTTTCAAATTTGCCAAGGTGGCTGTTATTTCATAAACAAAATTCGATTGTTTTGCAAATGTCATCGACATTGAAATATTGCATTAAACCTCTGTCAGTAAGCAATTAACATTTTGTGTTTATTGATGAAAAAATGCCTTTCACGCATTTAGAAAAATGTGATATGATGGAATGTTACATCGTTTGTAATAAAAATTCCCTGCAAGCTCGTGAACGTTACGGTGTTTTATTTCCTAATACGCGCAACTTGCCAGATCGAAGGTACTTTTTACTTTTGTACCGTAAGTTTCGATCAAATGAAAATGTGTTCAAGAAAACTGGAACCAAAAAACAATTTATAATAAGTGAAGCAACTGAAATTAACGTCTTAGCTTTCTTCGAAGCTAATCCTAATAATGCAATTAATGATTTAAAGGAAGAAAGTGGACTATCTTTGGGAACTATTCACAATATTCTAAAAAAAACATAAGTTTGTGCCGTTCAGATACAGACCTATTCAGACGCTGGCAGACCGGGAGATCAAGAAAGACGGACTAAGTTTTGTCAGTGGTACATTAATCAAGTTAGACTTAACCATAATTTTTGGCGTTTGGTTCTTTGGAGTGACGAATCATATTTCTCCAACAGGGAGAACAGCCACTATTGGAGTCGAGAAAACCCGATGCTTTTCCGTCCTTGTAATCCGCAGAGACGCTTTAGTGTTAATGTTTGGTGTGGCTTGATTCATTCAAGAATTGTAGGCCCCGTATTTGATCAAGGTGCATTAACTGGCGAGAGGTATGTCGAAATGTTAACCGCTACCCTTGGAGAATTCTTGGAGGACCTGAATTTAATGGATAGACAACAGATATTCTTTCAACAAGATGACGCTCCTGCCCATAATGTTCGCCAAATTCATAGCTTATTACATGACCTCTTTGATGGCCGATATCTATCAACTAACGGGCCTATTCGTATGCCTCCCCGATCACCGGACATAACACCTTTGGATTTCTTCTTTTGGGGATTTGTGAAAAGTGCAGCGTATGAAAGACGGTATGATGCTCTTGAAGATCTCCAGCAAAGCATCAGCCATGCTATTAATAATATTGATGGTAGAATCATTGCTAAGGCTACTAGAAGCGTTAACAGGCGGGTTCAAAAGTGCTTGGAGCAAGAGGGTGATGTTTTTCAGCATCTGCTCTGAATTTAAAATTTCTTGTTTTTTTTTTATTTTCGAAACTAATAAAATAACTTAAAAATAAACAATAATGTTTTTAGTTTCTGTAAAAACAATCATCAATAACTCTGTTATTATTGACTTTAGGATAAAAGTTCATAGGAAAGTTTTTGTTCAGAATTAAATTTTCTGTCGACCGTGAGAACTGTATACTGGGTGTCCCATTTCAAAAAAATTACGTTTTTCACAATATCACGTGACTCAGTACGTCAATTATTTTTTTTTAATGCCATTGTAATTTGCTTTGTAGCTCCAATAATAACAAAGTTAGCAATAGTGCCGACTTAAGTTTGAAAACCCTATATTTTTAACGCTAAATAACGTCAATAATCAACAACTTTTACTTCAATACAGTAAATTGTATTTATTTTAGGCAAATAAAACCCCCTCTTCGCAGTTTTTTTTTTTTTTTTGGCGTTAAGACTGTTACTATTTCTTTGACTTTTATGTCCGAAATATCTAGCACATCACGAAAAATGTAGGCATCTTCGATTTTGTTAGATGGGCGCAGGTAGCTACATGATAGATAAAATTTTGTTTTACCGATGCACTGTTTTCCCTTTTCTGTTTTTAATTCAACAAGTAAAAAGTCATTAATATTTATATCATCAATATTTGTATGATCCTCTAGTTTGCTAACAACTTTATTTATATTTTTATTATTAATATATTTCTCACAATCACTAGTGACTATAGCTGTTGGTTCCATCTTATTATCAGAATAAATTTCATCTTCATCATGTTCTGATTCACATTGAAGTTTTTTTTTTTACGTTTACTTAAAAGATCAGGTTCTGACGAACTGTGTGATTGTGGTTCTGTTCCTAAATCTTTGTTGGTAACACTTTCATCAGGTGCTAAATCGAGCTTTCTTTTTCGCCCAGGTTTTGTGCCACCCTCGTTGGGTTTGCCAAATCTGGCATACATCGAGCTTCTTTGTGTGATCAACAGTTTTGTGGTCAATACATAGGAGCCGGGTTTCAATTCTCGGGAGAGACGGTGACATTTTTTCGGAGAATTGAAAATCCGAATCGACTTACCATTCGTTATTGGGAGCAAAGTGATTAACAGAGCGGCGGCCTTATAAAAGGTGGTACTATGCTGTCACAAAGCCATTAGAACATAATAATTATAGACACACAAAAACTACACTGCAACGGTTGTGTCAAATTTATTCTTGAAAAGTAGGCAGTGGTGCACTGGACGTTGCTTCATATTTATTGGAAACAAAACAAAAATAAACCAATACATGTCTTATTACATACAAAAATTTTTATCATAAACTTAATACAAAACAAAACAAACAAACTAATGACTGTAAGTGGAAATATTTCATGAATTTAGAGATAAATTTGTCTTTTGCATAGTGAACGCAGTCGCTGACGTTCATTTCGATAGTAAGGCGGATAGTGTGCCTTTTCAGAGGTTGATGCAGATTTCGGAACAAACCGTTTTACTACTTTATAATTGGATGATTTGATAATTATTATAGGAGCATTTTAATTGAGTAACTCGAGACTGACTACCTTGTATACAGAATAATTCGAGGTTGGTTGTCTTGTTTGAATTTTTGTGTGATCAACCATCTGTTGTGATAATAAAGCTGGGAAGAGAGGTTAATTACTTACTTATCGTTACAAGAAACGTCTCGAAATAATAACAGACATTATTTTAACATTTATTATGCGACGAAATGAGTGGTGATTAAGAATCTTACAAAGGAATTATCATTTAGAGCTTAAGTTTATAACAGGAAGGATGATTAGCAAACATAAATACAATAGAATTGGAAAGTTTGAGATTGGAACATTCTCTTTGAATTGCTACAATATAAAAACTTGTTGTAATATTAATGTGACTAGTAACTAAATTTACATAGAAAGGTAAAATAAAACTAAATAACAATCGAGGTCTTAACAATCTTGTTATAATAAAAGTTTGCTTAACGATTATAAACACGACATAATAAGAGGAATATGAAAAAACTGATTGCCTGAAGACAAAAGAATCGAATACAAATATGAAATTGTGAATAGAAGCAAGAGATAAAATCACTAAAAGAGAATGGGATAATCTAAAGAACAGGATAATCCAGGGAAAACAGCAATGACATTTTTAAAATAGAGGAAACTTAATTGAGTAGAAAATATGACAGAAAAAAAATAGAAAACGACGAACGAAACAGAAAAAATCCCATCTGATATATCTTTATTACCCTCCACCAATAACACCACGTCACATTCTAAGAACGAAATAGCCATCATTCAATGCGCCTTACACAGATACACTCAGGTACATAATAAATAACAAACGCGTGCAACCGAACCGATATTTTCCCAAATCGCAAAACTGTAAGATAATATTTCATCGCGAGTAACGCAGCGACCTCTAGCGGAGGAAAATCGCTTTAACTCGCCGTAAATTCTACCAGGTCGAGTGTAAATCCACGGGGACAGCCTAATTTATATTCAAGCGCATAATTTTCCAAGTATTATAAGTAACAACATCGTTTATTTCCCTTTTTTTTTATTTTTTTCAGGCGGAACTGATTCACATGCGAGCCGAACTGGTCGAGTCCAAATCGAAACGCGAGATATTAGAGCAAGAGTTGCACAACCTGCTGCTCCAGCTACATACGGCGCAGCTCTCGCAGTTACCGACGCTCAACGGGAATTTTAAGCAGGACGCCGGTTTCAAACCGGACGTCAATAATATCAAGAAGAAGTTGGAGGATGAATTGAAACGGAGTCCTAGTCATAGCGTTAAAAGTAAGTCGCCTAAATAATGATCTCTGTAACTGCATATACGATTATCATGTTGCAGATGAAGAATTAAAATTCAGTCCTACGTTATTGGAGGTGACGCAGCTTAAGAACGAGAAAACTCAATTGCAAATTGAGAACGCAGCTTTAAGAAATTCGATACTAGCCTTAAATAGTGAAGTGTACGGAGCCAAACTTGCCGCCAAATATCTGGATAAAGAGTTAGCTGGTAGAATTCAACAGTTACAACTATTAGGTGAAACGATTTAGATTACTTCAAAAGCTGTGATTGTTTCCTTTCTTTTTTTTTTTTTTTTTTTTTTTTTCGTCTTAATTTATTTTCGCCAACTTAGACGCTTCTTTCTACTTTTTATTTTATTTATATACTCTCTATAATATACATATTTATGCAGAGGTGGCTTGTGATATTATCAAAAGAGAGATAAGACTGCGTTTTGTCGTGATGTCACGTTATTATTAGTTTTTTTTTTTTTTTTTCGTTCGAAAGGAGAAAATTCCACACAAGCCGCCGCTGTTTACTTTAATACTGTTTGAATTTATTGAACCCCAGGTTTCTTTTTTTCTTTTTTTTTAATAATAATTATTATGATTATTACATTTATGATCTCATTATTGATTTTATTTATTTGATAATTTTGTAAATAGTGAGATTTTTTACTTTGTAAATTGTTTATTATTTAATAAAATCTTATTTTTTATTTCTTGAGTGTTTTTTATTTTCGTACCTTAATAGATAAACGAGAGAGAAGGGGTTTGATAACTTCAATAAGTAGATGAAACATCAAAAGAGCGTTGCAATTTATTTCTAAGCTTTTTATCGCTTTTCACAGTTATCACCACAACCCCTAGCATTCGAATTGAGTAAGTTATCTTTAATAGGATGCTTGTGTGTCTACATAGAAAGAAGAATGAAGATAGGAATTGAAATCTGATATAATATACAGGGTGTTGTATTTGAAATAAGCGAGTTATAATTGTTTGAAATTGTTGCAATTGAGTGGTATGTGGAAAATATCCTGTATAAGAAAATTTACATTTCAAAGGACGAGGCACTTTAGTGATGTCTTGCATTTCGCCATGTCAAATTTTAAGTCAGTAGCGTGTTAGTTTGCAGCAATATCGTGATTTATTTGGGACTGTGTTTTTCTAGAAAAATTAAAAAAAATTGAAATATCTCAAAAACTATTAATTTTTAGTATGGGACATGGTTGATGAAATTTACTCAGAATTTGATAGAGAATTGAAAAATAAAATAAAAAATTCCATGTTCTATTTGAAATAAGCGAGTTGGTATGTACTTCCGGTGTACCGGGCCACACCCTGTATAAAACAGCCACACAACACAAACTTGTTTGTGTAAATAAATATACACGACTATATATTTTTGACATCCCCAAATTATGCTTAATCAAAATAAAAAATAATATACAGGGTGTTCCATTTAAATAATCATAAGTATGGTCCATAACTTGAAAATTATTACACTTAGAAAAAGACTAATTACGCCACTGGATTCTTCGTAAAAAAACTGAATGATATTCCATTTTTACTTTTTCATTAACTCAGCAACTCAGATACGAGAGATGCTTGTGAATTGAAAATTTTTCATTTCACCCTGTATCTCAAAAACTAAGGGGGATAGCAAAATTATGCTTACGGCATCTTTCGTTTCACAAAAAAGTAGGATACTATCACGAAAACCGCAACTCTCTATCGTTATTAATAACTGAGGTACCCAAAGTGCCCAAAATGGGACAGCCTGTACAGGGTGTCTCTGTAATGCGTCCAACTACCGTATCTCTCCTTGTAAATATTTTTCCGGAAAAACAATAATTACACGGTTGTTACTTAAATTGAGATGGCACATGTTCTAAAATTACTTTCACTTATACAGGGTGTTCAATTTTCACTGAACAAAATACAACTTTTTAATAATATTTTTTTTTCAATGCAATCGATTCTACGCATTATTTACAAATGTTTTGTATTAGGGTTTCCTATCCCTAAATTCAATTGTTTCGAAGATATTAACGATTTTCCTTAATAATTTCTTATTGCAGTATCTTAAAGAAAAATTAATATTCTAAAGCCCTTTGAAGCGTAAGCTACCAAACTTCTGCAAACGAAAGTAAAGGATCATAGATATTGAGAACTGTCGTAACTTTCAACAAAATTTATACAGGGCGTGCGGAAATTAGCAACCAATTCAGATGTCTAAACATTAAAAATTCTTTTTTTTTTTTTTTAAATGGCACATTGTAGATTTTATTGCAGCACTTGATTCAGCAAGAAATTCTACATCGATTCGTATAGTCTCATATACCTATGTTTGAAGATATCTGAATTGGTTGCTAACTTTTGCACTCCCTGTATAAATTTTGTTGAAAGTTATGACAGCTCTCAGTATCTATGACCTTTTACTTTCGTTTGCAGAAGTTTGGTACCTTATGGTTTAAAGATAAGATGATTCTCAACAACGGATTAAGACCACGCATCACCAATCGCTTCGGCGCTGCCATCATCTATCCATTCTTGTACCGGATGGCCAACTAAGAAGCGCTCGGCCATATCTCAGGACGGTTTGCAGTACAGCTTCGGGAAAAAAATATCATTGACTAAAGTGGCCCCGAGAAACCCGAGAAGGAGAGTGGAGGAAAGAAGCTTTATTTTAAAGGAACGCTTCTGTTGAACCGAATTTTGCAAACTTCTAATCTAATTTTTACAAATACGGGCCAATCTAATAAGTGACGTGCATGTTAGTGGGCGCTGTTTAATTTTTTTTTTCGGAAATTTTTCTCGGGACCACTTTAGTCAATGACATTTTTTTCCTGAAGTTGTACTGCTAACCGTTTCCAAGATCTGGCCGAGCACCATTCTTAATTGGTCACCCTGTACATTAGGAGTCTTCTTCCTCTGAAACTGAAACTATTAATTTATTGTGTCTTCCTCCGTCCGGTTCTCATCTGCGTGGCGCTGTCGATCACGTTTTCAGCCCTCTTCACCACAACTTGGTGGGAGGGGAAGGGGAAAGTTGTTGCGGATCCAATCCAGTTGTCATCGCAATGATGGGGTTGATGGACGTAAAGATCCTCTCAAAGATTTCTATCGCCAGTTGAAGAGCATATTGATTGAAAATTTTTTGGGAATTTCACTTCTATTGAGATGAATCCGTAGTTTAAAAATAAACAAACGTGCTTGTAGAAAACGGCTCATCTTCTTGCCAAAACATTCTCTGACATCAGTCATTTCCAACAACTCCTGTTTAGGTGAAATACGTGGAAATCTATGCTTCTTCCATAAATTGAATTAAAATAAATTTTCTTCCGGTTCGGGGATGATATGAACAATTGAGTGTTTCCCAAACACTTCAAAAAAGACCTCATTTGAAAAATAGTCCTAATGACGTTGCTCGGCCCAACCAAATTGTGGAAATTTTGAAGACCTTGTCGCCTATCGATGTGAAGTTGTCAATGTCAATTGTTGGGACATAATTAACAACGCTACATCATTTGCGGCTAGTTAATGTTGTAACAAAGTCATGCAAACACATCAACACACACAATTTGCAACTACACTGACTGGAAGCAAGCAATTTCTACACTAAACGAGCCATCGAGAAATGTTCGTCGGTTGAAGCTCTGGTATCGTACACTGACGAGGACGATGAGTCCGAAACACGCGTCTGTGTCTCGGGATTAAATATTCAAGCAGGTTAACGTTTCGAATTGTGTAATACGAGTTGGTGCTGCATTAACCTCACGCGCTTTTTAAATATTGTTTTTTCTTCTTCTAATTTTGCGTTGAATGGACATTGAATTGTTCCATCGTATACCCGGTGTCCCAATTCGACTGTCGCTCCCCCTGTATATCTATTATTTATAAAACTACTTTTTTTGTGGTGAAATCAGAACACCCCGTATACACACACAGGTATCATCGCGAAGTTCAAATTTAATTTAATTTTCGTTCCTTGTTCATGTAAAATTGCTTTTAAAATAAAATCATTTAGACGTTTAACGAAATCTTGACAAAATACGTCGTGAACCAGCCCTTAACGTTTTAGAGGAGGTTATCTTGATGTAAATATCAATCTGTTAATGTGACAGCGATGATTGAAATTCCATATGACAGATGAAAGACCATTTTATAGTGTAAAAAATTAGGCCAATTTTTCACGCTTAAAAAATTTGACGTTTAACGAAATGTCAACTAAATTTACACATCGTGAACCAGCCTTTAAGTTTTGGAGGTTATCTTGCGTCGTAAACATTATCTGTCGATGTGACAGCGACGATTGATAATCCACATTGACGAATGCAGAAACTTTTGACCTTGAAATTACCAAAATCCCCCGTAGTTTCCCGCGAATTTGGAACACCCTGTATACGGAGTTCGTAAACGTTCAAAACGACAGAATCGCCGTAAAATAAAAAGTTTATCAAAATTATCTTTCGAATTGTCTCTCGTCGGAATGCTCTGGCATTTTTATGCCATTGTTGCATTGTAAAACGGTTGTCGATCTGTCATACGGATTGTCAATCATCGCTGTCAAATTGACAGATTAATATTTAAATCATATTTGTCAAGATTTCATTAAGTTAGAAACTTGAAATTTGATACGCTGTCGTAATCGATGATTTCCGTTCTATTTAAACTATTTTCAGCTATCCGATTATACAGGGTGTTCCAAAAATCGGTGCCAACATTCTTATTTTAAATAGAAAGCTACAGTTTTCTTCGCATAATTTAATTATCCTTCTAATTTTGACTTTAGACATATGTCTAATGGCCTATCCATGTTTTTCGAGTATGCCATGGAAACAAACATCAACAATTATCAAGCATCAAATAATATTATTTTTAGGTAGAGAAATGCGCGGTGACGTTCGCGACAAACTCTGGAGGCAGTTAGAATCGGAAATCCTGTTGCAGAGGCATAAGACTGTTGTACGAGAGTGTAGACGCAACAGCGTCATGAACAATCACGCGGACAAGACGCCGGCGAAACCCGACGGTCCCGGCCTCAACGAGAACGGAGAGAACTTCGGCGATATCCGAACTGTAGTGGTGAAACGGAAATCAGGCCAAGGTTTAGGGATAAGCATAACGGTAGGTGTCATATTTTAGATTAGATAACTCTTTAAATTGTTAAATTGACATATATATATATACAGGGTGGTAGAGAACACGGCGTCCCTATATTAATATCCGAGTTGGAACCTAACGGACCGGCTGCCGTATCCGGTCAACTCTACATAGGTGACGCCATATTATCGGTGAACGATAGGGATTTACGTCAAGCTTGCCATAGAGAGGCTGTGGATATTTTAAAACAACCTAGCGAAGAATGTCGGCTTCAGGTGCAGTACATAGCCGCCGATGATAGTGATAATTCCCTAGAAGAGGACGGTTATAATTTTCGGTAAGTCCCCTCCTGCCTTCCCCCCTCTACCCCTCAGATTGAGTTTTATTAATTAACGGTAGCGGTAACGTAATAAATTGTAGATTCTTCGATACGGAAGTGTGTAATCCGAACGATTCGATAACGTTACATTCCCTGAACCCGATCGGAGTTGTTAAAACGCCGACGGCGCCGCGGACTCCCGATTCGACGTCTCAAAGTGGGTGAGTCAATAGATCAACCGCAAAACACACACAAAAATAATAATAAAGTTGAAATGATTTAAATTAAATTTAAATTAAATTATAAAAAAAAAGAAACAAACTGTGGTGCACCTATTTACTGTAACATGAGACAGCATGAGTTCCAAATGTTTTTGTTTATTCCTTTTTTTTTTTGTTTTATAGATTGTAAGTCCTAAATGTATTTTATATGAATAGAATGTACCTACCGATATAGAACACGTAAATAAGATTGTTTTTAAAAGCAGAAACGAAGAGTTATTTTTTTGTATTTTTAATTAATTTTAGTGAGCTGTAGAGATAGATTAAGCACATTTTTTATTTTATAAAATATGTTATAAGTTGTTGTTTTCCTTTTATATAATTATTTTTATTACCACCCGAATTTTTTTTTGTGTAGTTTTTATGTTGTTATTTACAGCTTGTGCAATATAGTTTATTGGTTAATTTTGTTTTTTTTTTTTTCATTTATCACCCAATTAGATAGAACGTTCAGAAAAGTAATCCTTTGACATAACATTCACGAAGGTAAGACATTTTTAAGAAAGGTTTTTTCTTTAAAAAACTTAAACAAGAAGTGTCTAATGTCATAAAGTGAAACCTCACACACCCACAAGTATTTAGAAATTCTGTAAGTTTTGCATGATTATTGTGTGATTTCTAGATTATATACATCGTTAGATATACAGGGTTTCCACGGCCGAGTGGGACATAGGGAGAATACATGTAAAATCGGTTTTCGGTGAATATTATCTCCCTAATACTACTTCATCCAAATTTAAGTACCGAATATTATAACTGGGTTAACAATGAACATCTCCACAGTCATAGTACAAAGAAAGTCATTTTAATAAAGCCAAAAAAATTATTTATTTTTAAACCTATTGTACGTGAATTCCTAATAAGGCTTTTAACACGCAAGTTAGTGCAAGTGGCCGTGGCGCAGACGTTCACGCGACGCCTTAATAACGTAAGGCACAGATTGTTTAGGGTTCGAATCCGAGAAATGAATTTTATTTTTTATTTTTTTTTTAATCTTGATTAGGTTTTGTTGTTTATTTTGACAAATGATTCGTCGTTAGTAACAATTAAAAATCGAATAATATAATAGCACGTGATCATTTTTGTTATTGTAAAAATTATTCATTATTTACCTTAATCCTCAAAAAATCGATTTTATAGTCTTCAAAATCTCTGATTTTTGTTGTGTTATTGAATTTGTAACATTATTGTTGGAGATAAAAAATAAAACTAATCTGCTGGGATTCGAACCCTAAACGATCCGTGCATTTGCGTTATTAAGCCGTCGCGCGAACCATTGCACTAAGTCACGTATTAAAAGCCTTATTAGGAATTCACGAACAATAGATTTAAAAATAATAATTTTTTGGCTTTATTAAAATGACTTTCTTTGTACTATGATTGTGGAGATGTTCATTGTTAACCCAGTTATAATATGCGGTCCTTAATTTTGAATGAAGTAGTGTTAGGGAGATAATATTCACCGAAAACCGATTTTACATGTATTCTCCCTATGTCCCACTTGGCCGTGGAAACCCTGTATATCTTTATACAGCAGAGAGCAAAAATAAACATGAAATAAACGTTATTAGTGTGGTTAAGCAACCGGAACATCGAAATTAAATCATCTATCTTATTACATCATTGTAATTAAAAGAATTATTTTTCTGTCAAGAATGTTTATTGATTGAATCGTATATTTTTACATGTATAAACGAGGGTCTCTAAAAAAGAAATCTACCCTAGCTATGCTACGAAGTCGATGAGTAGGCCCTACGCTAAGATCAGACACCGCTACAGTCAGTGCCAGGTGGGTCTTATCATCGCTGATTTGGTATCTTGTTGATGATCTCTTAACCAGTAATCATAGGGTCTCAAGCCTCAACTGATCATATATATATACATCTATGGTGGCCAAAAACAACACAAAAGACCGTACAACAATAGCTTCAACAAATCTAAAGATTCACTTGTCTAAATGTCACAAGAGTGAAAGGGATTAAAACCTGGGGATATTAGAGGACACCTTAAAACCCTTGAAGATCCCAACATCAACTACCTAATTAACATTGCAAAGGACAAGATCCCTATCCAATATAACTTCGACCAACTCTAATCATAGTCGTCATCAAAAGTCGTACTAAGCAGGCTTCCAGTGAGCCTCAATTCAAAAGAGGAATCTTGGCGTGGTACACGGATGGTTGTAAGATAAAACGAGTAGGGACGGGCATTGAGGTTAGTGGGCCTAACCACTATCTCAAAGTGCCAATTCAGATGTCTAAACATTAAAAATTCTTTTTTTTTTTTTTTTTAAATGGCACATTGTAGATTTTATTGCAGCACTTGATTCAGCAAGAAATTCTACATCGATTCGTATGGTCTCATATACCTAATGTTTGAAGATATCTGAATTGGTTGCTAACTTCTGCACACCCTGTATAAATTTTGTTAAAAGTTATGACAGCTCTCAGTATCAGTCAGTAAGGTCGTCAATCGCTTCGGCGCTGCCAGATGGATCATCTATCCATTCTTGTACCGGATGGCCAACTAAGAAGCGCTCAGCGGCCATATCTCAGGACAATTTGCAGTACAGCTTCGAGAAAAAAAAATATCATTGACTAAAGTGGCCCCGAGTAACCCGAGCAGGAGAGGGGAGGAAAGAAGCTTTATTTTAAAGGAACGCTTCTGTTGAACCAAATTTTCCAAACTTCTAATCTAATTTTTACAAATTCGGACCAATCTAATAAGTGACGTGCATGTTAGAGGGCGCTGTTTAATTTTTTTTCGGAAATTTTTCTCGGGGCCACTTTAGTGAGTGACATTTTTTTCCCGAAGTTGTACTGCTAACCGTTTCCAAGATCTGGCCGAGCACCATTCTTAATTGGTCACCCGGTACATTAGGAGTCTTCTTCCTCTGAAACTGAAACTATTAATTTATTATGTCTTCCTCCGTCCGGTTCTCATCTGCGTGGCGCTGCCGATCACGTTTTCAGCCCCTCTTCACCACAACTTGGAGGGAGTGGAAGGGGAAAGTTGGTCCGAATCCAATCCAGTTGTCACCGCAATGATGGGGTTGATGGACGTAAAGATCCTCTCAAAGGTTTCTATCGCCAGTTGAAGAGCATATTGATTGAAAATTTTTTGAGAATTTCACCTCTTTTAAGATGAATCCGTAGTTTTAAAATAAACAAACTCGCTTGTAGAAAACGGCTCATCTTCTTGCCAAAACATTCTCTGACATCAGTAATTTCCAACAACTCCTGTTTAGGTGAAATACGTGGAAATCTATGCTTCTTCCATAAATTTAATTAAAATAAATTTTCTTCCGGTTCGGGGATGATATGAACAATTGAGTGTTTCCCAAACACTTCAAAAGAGACCTCATTTGAAAAATAGTCCTAATGACGTTGCTCGGCCCAACCAAATTGTGCAAATTTTGAAGACCTTGTCGCCTATCGATGTGAAGTTGTCAATGTCAATTGTCGGGACATAATTAACAACGCTACATCATTTACGGCGAGTTAATGTTGTAACAAAGTCATGCAAACACATCAACACGCACAATTTGCAACTACACTGACTATCCCTATCCAATACAACTTCGACCAACTCTAGTCATAGTCGTCATCAAAAGTCGTACTAAGCAGGCTTCCAGTGAGCCTCAATTCAAAAGAGGAACGCTGGCATGGTACACGGATGGTTCTAAGATAAAAGGAGTGGGGATGGGCATTGGGGTCAGTGTGCCTCTCGGCAATTTGCTACGAATAAATTTCTTGCCACTCCTGTCGCTCCTGTACTCAAAAAGCCCCCGTTATACGTCTTTTCTGAGGTCGATCATAACCTACAGGGCATCGCGAAGACCTGTATCAAGACTTTTGAACTACCTACACCAAAAACAGAATACTAAGTAGTAGTACGAAACGTCGAGCTCGATCAGACCTCCATATCACGTCTTTTAAAGGATAATTTGACAACGTTCTAACCTCTAATAGCACACCTCATGGAATTCGACCCGGATCGACCACCTCCTAGGATAAAAACTAGAAGAGTGATGAATATAGCAAACTTTTAGAAGACTCGACCTTACAATAATGGATAACACGACCCCCACTCACTCTAATAACCAATAAGGCTTGAAGAGCTTTTTATTGAGAATTAGAGAGTTAAAGGATCGATAGACCAAGCCTGGGAAAGAAAATTAGGACCACCGAGAATTTAAATCGATCAACACAGGAGCTCCTCACGGTTCCATTCCTGGTCCTCTTTGATTTTCAGATCAGAACTATAAGGGGGATGATCTATCTTTACGGACCCGCATTCTTGGATAGTTGGTCTAATTTTCGCGGTCTTATCCACAATTGCGTTGTCGTGTGCAACTAAAACAGTTCTTGATTTACGTTTCTGATCAATTGCTTTTTGCAAGTTCCCTAGAGTATCTCCATATGTGTTTGCGTTAGGCGGAGACCCTTCACCCACCCATTCCATCGATTCTGATTTTGTTACTGGATCGCAGTGAAGCACTTAAGTCTCGTCTCGTATCAAAAAATTTTGCTTGCCGAAATTTTGCTCGGAACAATGGAACCCACCTGGCTGACATCTTACCGGTGTTCAAATTATGTTGTTAAATATTTGAGATATTGAGAATTTTAAAAAAGTGACATTTCGCTCGTCCAATATTACAAAATTTTAAGCAACATATAATGTTCGAATTGAGAAAATCAAGTTTGAAAATTCAAAAGGTACGATTTTAAAAACGACTGATTCATTTATGCCTTTTGGTACGATTGGATGTCTATCAAAGTATAGTCAGTTACTTATGGAAAAGAGTCACCCCCTCAAACTGTTTAAAACAATCAATATTTACGATTTAAAACGAATTGAACGAGGGATTCTGAACACCCCCCATTTAGGGCATAATAAAGGGCCGAGAATAGAGTCTTGGGGGACGCCCCATTTCTCTCCTGTAAGAGGAATCTCTAGAATGTCAAATTCTTGGGATGTGTTAAATAATGTAGTTGCGTTCTTGTTCTACCGTGTCTACCTTGCCACAATACTTGCACTCGTCCGTAATATCTTTATTTATACGCTTGGCGAAAGCTCGGAAGGAGCCATGTCATCACCTGTCTCAGGTAGAAGTCCAGTCGCCGATGTTTGTAGAAAATGACTGTATCAATTCTCCTTTAATATCGATGGCAATCTCGAGAATATTGTTGCTCTGGCCAGGCATATAGGAATGAGTGTATTATCAGTATATACCGGGTGTCCAAAAACCACCTGTCCACCCCTTCCCCGCCCCCTCTTTTTTACATGACAAATACGGATTGTTTAAAAAAATCTGGGGGAGAGGGTGGCTCCGTTTAATTTTTCAAGATATTTTCTTAAAAATGGTTTTGAATTTGGCTGCCATATTGGAACAAAATGGCGGAAAATTAGAACTCCACCATCAGATTGAGTTGAGGACAAAAAGAAAACACAATTTCTATCTAAAATTAAGATCCACAGCAGCTACATATATTGAAATTACATTTATTTTCTAAGACCACCATCGAATTAGGGGGTTTCTATTGAAAATTTTCAAATTGGGCGCCATATTGCGGGAAAAAACGGCGGAAAATTTAAACAAATTCGAATCCGCCCACCCTAAAAAGTATTATGGAAAAGAGTCACCCCTTCAGACTGTTTAAACAATCAATATTTACGATTTAAAACGAGTTGAACGAGTGATTCTGAACACCCCCCCATTTACGGCATAATAAAGGGCCGAGAATAGAGTCTTGGGGGACGCCCCATTTCTCTCCTGTAAGAGGAATCTCTAGAATGTCAAATGCGTTCTTGTTCCTTCTTGTTCTACCGTGTCTACCTTGCCACAATACTTGCACTCGTCCGTAATATCTTTATTTATACGCTTGGCGAAAGCTCGCAAGGAGCCATGTCATCACCTGTCTCAGGTAGAAATCCAGTCGTCGATGCTTGTAGGATATTCATTCCTCAAGATTCCCAATCAGCCGTTTCGTCCATTGGGCTTTCACCCCCTTCATGTCCCAGTTATTTTGCCACGTGAACAGAGTCTTGCTATGGACTCCTCCTTCTTCTTCCCTTCATTAGAAGAGCCCCCGTTTTCTCGAGTGTCAACGAAAGCTTACGATCTTTCATCCACGTATTAATAAGTTCGAAGGATATATTTGTGTTGGGCATTATCCTCTTCTCCCACCGCTAGTGCCAGGTCGTCAGCAAAGCCAATACATATTTCGTTCTCCTCCAATTCGAGTCCCAGAACTCCATCGTAGAGGACATTTCAATGGACTGGCGCCAAAACAGACCCCTGCACCACACCCAAATTATCATCTCTGTGTACACACACTAAAACTACACCGCAAGAGTTGCAGTGATAGCCAGACAAGTAATACAGCTTACGGAGTCACTGCAACTAAGCACCCATCACACATTAAAAAAAAAATTCCATGTTTATTTTTGCCTTAATTTACTAACACAAAACCTCGTTTAAACCTACATTATTTTCTTAAAAACAAAGCCTATTTTCAGCACGACGTCAAGACCCATGCTAGGATACAATACCCCACCGAACAACACCGAACTCTATAACGACTCATTCATAATCGATAAAGTAATCGAAACGTTACAGACGACCGATATATCCAACCAGAACATCCTGCCGACGACTCAAACCAACACCACCGATTTGATATGCATGGACAACTCGACACTACCGGAGATCAACAGGAACGAAACGATCCCACCGATCGAAGATCAGAATTTTAAAAAACTCCCACCGATCACCGACGAGAACCTGAACTGCTCGAGTAACTCGCTTAATTCGGAAAATCTATCATCACCGATGCAAACCAGCACCGACATGTTCTTAGATTCGGAGATCTTATCCACGGACGTCGCTTCGAACGATTCGCAATCGCCGAAGAATTTAGATAAGGGCGGGAAGCAATTGAAGGACGCCAATTCGCTGATGGAGATGAAACAATTTAATGAATTCTGTTTGAATTACAAGAAATCGAGCCTGTACGGTTCGATCGAGACGTTTTCCAACACTAAAAGCGATCAGAGCTTGTTGAATTCCGATAGCTGCGATAGCTCACCGATCCACAAGACTAATCGCGATTACAAGAAGATCCAACGCCGGCATAAAACTAAGAAATATTTCGGTGTCAAAACGTTGCAGAGCATCTTCAGCAAGCACGGCGGTTACTCGGACGTTTCAAGCACGGCTTCCGATTTCGGAGATGAATTTTTATTGAATCAGAAACCGGAGAGCATCGACGACGAGCCCAACACCCAAAACAATAATAATCCAGAAACTGAAAGCTCGTCTAATTTCCATTACAATCTATCGGATACGACGCCGCAATTCGAAGAGAACATCCATCATATTCTCTCGGAGATGTTCAGGAGAAATTTCGACGCGCAGAAGATCGACGGTAACCTATCGTCGAAGAATCTCCCGATTAGGAGGTCTTTACGCGTCGGAAAAGCGTTGAGGTTATGTCCGAATGAGGAAGTGAAATTTTCAGCGGTTAGCGAGAGCGACCTCAAGCGGGAGAAATTGCTGGCTAGATACGTTTATAACGCGAACTGTTTGAACGCCGAAGGCGTTGGAGATCCCGATTTCGGAACACCAGTTTAATTAGAGTGTAGCGAAGTAGAATAGATAGGTTAATAAGGCATTAATGACAAAAACAAAAAGAAGGTTGTGTTTTAAATGCAGTCAAACTTCTACATCTAACGAATCGCCCTCCGTCTCGATACGGAGAAACGTGGTTCGGACTTGTTTATCCTCATCAGTACGCGATACAAGAGCTTGAATTGACACAAATCTCCCAATTTTTCAACCTATTTTGTGCGGAGATTATCCAACGGATAACAGTAGATGAAACTGGGTGGAAGTATCAGGGTTCAGGCTCTATTTTAACCGGATATTGCCCGATAAATGTCATGGAGTTCCATTCTCTGATATCTATTAAGCTATTACTAAACAAGACCAAAAACTGATGAGGACAAATAAGTCTGAAACACGTTTAACAATTGATTTATTATTTATTTATTGATATTAATCATGGCAAACTGGATAATGCTGTTGTTTTCGTCAGCCATAACAACGACTGTATCATCAGCGTAATAAATATCGAAAAAAATAATAATAAAGGGCCCAGAATAGAGTTTAAAATTGGTAAAATTAGGTCATCATCACACAGATGCGTGTTTCGGACTCTTTCGTGCTCATCAGTGTGTGATAGAATATTCGATTGTACAAGGTTGTGGTAAACGTTAATTTTTGCTTTATAAAAATTATTCAATTAACGTTATTTCGGGTAAATAACGCGACGTTTTTTTAACGTTAACCGGTAACGTTTATTAAACGTTGTTTTTAACTTATTTATCAGATGACCTGATTTAACAATCGATTTGTTTTACCTCATGTGTACCTTACATTTTATACCGGGTGTATGTTTTAAAAAAATATATAGGGAGGATCGGATAGGGGGATGACTCTGTTTGTTTAATTTTCAAGATATTTTTTTAAAGGTGGTTTTGAATTCTCCTGCCATATTGGAGAAAATGACGGAAATGAGAATTCCCGTAGTTTACTAGAAATAACGTTAATTGAACGTTATTTCTGATAAACAAAATATGACGTTTTTTTAACGTTAACAGGTAACGTTTATTAAACGTTGTAGTTAGTTTTTAGTTGCAAATTACGTTTCGTTTTTCAAGAAAATTTATTTATAAGATGACCTGTTTTAACAGTTGAATTGTCTTGGAAAATTTTGGGAAATATTTTGGAAACATGATATCTTGTTACAGCTGTCATTTGTTCGTTAAAATCCATACGATTGAATTGACGTCACTGTATCAATTCTCCTTTAATATCGATGGCAATCTCGAGAATATTGTTGCTCTGGCCAGGCATATAGGAATGAGTGTATTATCAGTATATACCGGGTGTCCAAAAACCACCTGTCCACCCCTTCCCCCCCCTCTTTTTTACATGACAAATACGGATTGTTTAAAAAAATCTGGGGGAGAGGGTGGCTCTGTTTAATTTTTCAAGATATTTTCTTAAAAATGGTTTTGAATTCGGCTGCCATATTCGAACAAAATGGCGGAAAATTAGAACTCCACCATCAGATTGAGTTGAGGACAAAAAGAAAACACAATTTCTATCTAAAATTAAGATCCACAGCAGCTACATATATTGAAATTACATTTATTTTCTAAGACCACCATCGAATTAGGCGGTTTCTATTGAAAATTTTCAAATTGGGCGCCATATTGCGGGAAAAAACGGCAGAAAATTTAAACAAATTCGATTCCGCCACCCTAAAAAGTATTATGGAAAAGAGTCACCCCTTCAGACTGTTTAAACAATCAATATTTACGATTTAAAACGAATTGAACGAGTGATTCTGAACACCCCCCATTTACGGCATAATAAAGGGCCGAGAATAGAGTCTTGGGGGACGCCCCATTTCTCTCCTGTAAGAGGAATCTCTAGAATGTCAAATGCGTTCTTGTTCCTTCTTGTTCTACCGTGTCTACCTTGCCACAATACTTGCACTCGTCCGTAATATCTTTATTTATACGCTTGGCGAAAGCTCGCAAGGAGCCATGTCATCACCTGTCTCAGGTAGAAGTCCAGTCGTCGATGTTTGTAAAATATCCATTCCTCAAGATTCCCAATCAGCCGCTTCGTCCATTGGGCTTTCACCCCCTCCATGTCCCAGTTATTTTGCCACGTGGACAGAGTCTTGCTATGGACTCCTCCTTCTTCTTCCCTTCATTAGAAGCGCCACCGTTTTCTCGAGTGTCAACGAAAGCTTACGATCTTTCATCCACGTATTAATAAGTCTTAAGTCGCTCTACAGCCGCAGGCGTAATAATAACTCATGGCCAGCCGATGCCCCCTGTAATTGGCGCAAGCTGTTGGGGGATGCTAAGGCATGGATTATTATTATTATTATTATTATTAATAAGTTCGAAGGATATATTTGTTTTGGGCATTATCCTCTTCTCCCACCGCTAGTGCCAGGTCGTCAGCAAAGCCAATACATACTTCGTTCTCTTCCAATTCGAGTCCCAGAACACCATCGTAGAGGACATTTCAATGGATTGGTCCCAAAACAGATCCCTGCACCACACCCACGTTATCATCTCTGTTGTCTAACTCTTAATTTATCTTTTTTTCCTCTCTCTATCTTCTTTTTTCTTCATTCCTTCTTTCCCTGTTGGCAACTCTTTCTTCTTCCAATCTTTTTTACTTTTGAAGTTCTTGATTTTGTTTTTAAAATATTGTTAATCTGTTAAATAGAGCTGGTACTTTTGACAGTCTAATTATAGAGTTGAAACGTCACCATTACCGTTTGTAGGGTGTTGAACAAATTTATAATTTTAAATTTTTTTAAGGATGCGTCAATTTTGTACAAGAGTGGTCGATTCGTCCGATTCGTTAAAAAAAAAGCAGAAGTTTGACTGTATTTCTATTATAATAAGATTATATTAAAAAGAAACTGTAGTTCAAGCTATCACGGCGTGTAATGTACAGGGTGTGTAATTTAATAAAGTCCATCACTAAATACTCGACGTGGACACCCTATAAGTACAAGGTGGCGCGAAAGTAATGTCATAATTTGAATTGGCGGCCATTTTGGCTCTAAATTAGCGATTTCTTCTTCAATCTTGACTTTCAAGACTTGCGAGCTTCATGGTTTGTTGTGGTAAACGCGAGATTTTAAAAAGGTCCCAAAGAAAGAAGTCCGGTGCTGTTAGATCTGGCCAGTCCTGGACGACCGGTTCAAATCTCCAAAACGTGGGATTACTCGACCTGGAAATTGGTGTTTTAAAATCTCCATAGTTGGCCGAGCTGTGTGAGCGGTTGCTCCGTCCTGTTGAAACCAAGAATGATCGAGATCTATTGCAGCAACTTGCAGAGCTCGTTTAGCATAATGCCTGGTCACTTTGACGGGATGTAATGGCTCTTCTTGCTTTTCACGCAAATTTTGTTTGTTAAAATTTATTAAGTGGAAATGGGCTTCGTCGCTCACGAAATCATCCCCTTCTTGCACCAAGTTCAACAAAGTATGACAATTCGTGAACAGTTTGCATTTTGTAGTGAAACATTTTCAAATCTTTCACTCTTCAAGATGGCTTGTTGATGTTTGTGGATTCTCTCTGACGTCGTCGGCGCAGAATAAACAGAAAGGACAAGTTTGTCGGAACCTTTGATGTTTTATTGACGATTCTGTGTGACCTTGAGGCTATTGATTCACCAAAATCACTAAGCTCACAACTAAGAACTAACCTCGAAACACGTTCGAACAAAACTAAATGAAAACACCATCTTTTTCACGTCCAAGACACCTCGACAACATTTTGTTCTATTGATAACAGTTTGAACTATTTCGACATGTCTATAAAGCATCTTTTCGGCTGCCCATTTTTATTCAGCAGCACTTTCCATTCTTTCTGTTAGAATTGTGTCTTCATTTTTACATAACTGACACTCCTGAGCAAAATCCGTAGGAATTAAATAAGCGAACTCTTATTGGTTGCATTTCACATCAATTTTATTGATAATAATGTTAAATATCGGTCTCTGCTCTTTCTTCATTTGTTGACTGACGTTTTGAGTATTAATAACAGTTTCCAACTCTTCGTCGCTTGTTATTTCTTGGACAACTTCTGAAGGTAAGCTTGATGACGAAAGTCCAACTGGAAAATCAACACCAAAAAGAGCTTTATAAGGACTTCATTTGATAATTCGGTGGTAAGACGAATTTTTCTGCCATTGTACTAAATAACAACCTTCAGCACATTTACTTCAATTATTATCTTTTATCCGTGCTTTTAACATGTTGTCCACATATTGTTTAGCCCTCTTACCACTACCTTGACTTTGAGGGTGACGTGGGCGACCGTTAATCATTTTCCAATGTCACTTTGCAAAATTGCAGCCAAGTCCTTAATACGTTTTAACAGAATGAGCTGGGAAGGTCTACTCTTCTGTTTCTCGAGCCATGACATCGGAGTTTCTGCTGCCGTAAATACCTCTGAATGTGTCAGCCTTGCCTCTTCAATTTCGTCTTCAACTTCATCATCTGATTCAACTGGATCTACGTCGTCTTCATACAACATAGCAGCAATTTCTTCATCTGTCAACATCTGGTATCCAGGATCGTTATCAACAGCTAACCATTCACTGTCGTCATTCTCATCGCATTGTTCAAATCCCGGGATCTTGCTGCATATTCCTGTCACTTCGTGAACACCACCGTCTTCATTATCATTTACATCTTCTTCTCCAGCACTTTGCTCTTCAGACCATAATTTATTCCATGCTCTTTGCAAGTTAGTTTTGGTTCTGACAACAAAAGACAACGAAGTAGCTGCTTCCTGTAGAATTTTTTCATTTATACAATCATTTCCTGGTCCATTGGCTGCAGAATGGCTATAACATTGACTGTGAGGAACTGAACTTCAAAATTATCATTGATTGCGTTCAATACTTCAAGAGGGGGGTGGGTAGGTGCGTTAGCAAACCTTTCCATGTTTCTTGTTCTCCACACGATACTTAGATATGAATTCATTCTTGTACCAACCTAGCAAAATTACAGAAGTCATCCATGCACTCTTCTCTGTGATGTGTAGGAAACAAAAGAACAAAAGAAGAGTGTGCACATTTTTAAAACACCTTTTGGGTTTTTACTTTTGCCGATAACCAACAATTTTATTTTGAGACATGACAACTGCACTGTGCAGTGTTGCAATAGATACTTATTTTATTATAGATAATATATATAGATATATAGAAAGTTATTTCAATATTTTCCAATAAAATTCGAATTATGGATACAGTACAATTTCGGAGGAGACCTTCCCCCCCCCCCCCCCCACGCACTTCTTCTGCACGTTTTGGTGGTCTGGGTAGTTCATTAGCCATTTAAATTCTCCATGGGGAGTTGATTATAAATCTATCAGGTCCACCTGTCCTCTATGATTCCATCCTTTTGTTAATATAGACCTAACTACAACTTGAGATTTTGAATGTTGGCTTTTCTCTGCACATGTGTCTACATAATTTGACAAAATATTCTATTGCCGGTCGGGGAATTACATATTTTAGTTCTAATTCCTTCATCATTTTGTCACATCCTCCATGAGAGGTACTAATATGCACTTCGTTCAACTGTTCAGAAAAATCTTCATAGGGAACTATAAATATTATTCCTTGAGATGTGATTTCTCTTTTTTTAATTACTTTTTTTTCACCTCCGATCTCAACAGTTTAGCCAATTTTATGTTCTCATATTTTTTCAATGGCTTGTCTACTTGATGCAACTAATTCATTTATTCTAGTCCAGTTCTGTATAGAACGCAGACTTTTTTTGGCATTCTCGGACATCGTACAGTGTCAATCGTATTGTGAGAACAAGAGGTCAATGTAAAAAGCCTGCTTCCATAGCCGGCTTATAATAATACGCCTGCAATAATCTTTTTCTCCAATTAATGCCTATTTAGTCGTTTCGAATTTGACTAGATTTTGATTGATTTTATAATATAGACACATCGAAAAAAATAAGCTATGTGAATGGATTGTTACTTTAGGCATTTTCACATAATGACATTTATTCCTTATTGACATTTAATTTGAGGTTATAAACTTTGGTTACAATAAAATGTCAAAAACATTTATATAGCCTACACCAATTATGTTTTTTTTTCGATGGCACGTTAATATGCCTACGACATAGCTACCTACATCATAAACGTCAAAGCACAGTGATATTTGGCGCCATCTGCAAAAATGGCGGTCAATTCAAATTATAACATTACTTTCGCGCCATCTTGTGTACGAATCGGTTCATACAGCTTGTCCACGTTGATTCACACACATTTTTTGTACATTACATCGCTTCATAAAATTGATTCAAAATTGTTGATGGCAACGTGTGATTGCCAGCGCAACAATTTTGCGTTAATTTTTTTTTTCAGCTGAAGTAACATTATATGATAGATAATATAAACGTATTTATTAGCTTCCATTTAAACAATAGAAATTTTACGATCTTCTATATTTAGTGAATAATGTTTGTATGCCATGACTATTTTTTAAAGATCACATAAGTAGACACATTAACAACATTATTAATATTTTTCCTCTATTATATACATAGTATTCTACGGATAAATAGATGGGTTTTATAGAAGAAAAAAATAAAAAAAAGAAACATACACAAAGGCCTTCTTTGTATAAACGAAAACTAATGCTTTAGCTTTTTTACAGTATTAGTAGTTATTAGTTATTACGTAATATATTTACAGAGGAATAATATATTTGTGTTTCAAAATAATTAAAAAAAATAAATATAAAGGAGAAGAGTAAAGAAACAAAGAAGTGTGAGTTTTATATTAGAATAGCTGTCCAGTATACAGGGTTTTCAAACTTAAGTCGGCACTATTGCTAACTTTGTTATTATTGGAGCTACAAAGTTGGTTAAATAGGCAAACTAGTGTAGTTTTTCAATCAAATTACAATGGCATTAAAAAAAAATAATTGACGTACTGGGTCACGTGATATTGTGAAAAACATAATTTTTTTAAATGGGACACCCAGTATACAACTTTCCTATGAACTTTTATCCTAATGTCAATAATAACAGAGTTATTGATGATTGTTTTTACAGAAACTAAAAACAGTATTGTTTATTTTAAGTTATTTTATTAGTTTCGAAAATAAAAAAAAAACAAGAAATTTTAAATTCAGAGCAGATGCTCAAAAACATCACCACCCTCTTGCTCCAAGCACTTTTGAACCCGCCTGTTAACGCTTCTAGTAGCCTTAGCAATGATTCTACCATCAATATTATTAATAGCATGGCTGACGCTTTGCTGGAGATCTTCAAGAGTATCATACCGTCTTTCACAAATACACTGCACTTTTCACAAATCCCCGAAAGAAGAAATCCAAAGGTGTTATGTCCGGTGATCAGGGAGGCATACGAATAGGCCCGTTAGTTGATAGATATCGGCCATCAAAAAGGTCATGTAATAAGTTATGAATTTGGCGAACATTATGGGCAGGAGCGCCATCTTGTTGAAAGAATATCTGTTGTCTATCCATTAAATTCAGGTCATCCAAGAATTCTCCAAGGGTAGCGGTTAACATTTCGACATACCTCTCGCCAGTTAATGCACCTTGATCAAATACGGGGCCTACAATTCTTGAATCAATCAAGCCACACCAAACATTAACACTAAAGCGTCTCTGCGGATTACAAGGACGGAAAAGCATCGGGTTTTCTCGACTCCAATAGTGGCTGTTCTCCCTGTTGGAGAAATTTGATTCGTCACTCCAAAGAACCAAACGCCAAAAATTATGGTTAAGTCTAACTTGATTAATGTACCACTGACAAAACTGAGTCCGTCTTTCTTGATCTCCCGGTCTGCCAGCGTCTGAATAGGTCTCTATCTGAACGGCACAAACTTATGTTTTTTTTAGAATATTGTGAATAGTTCCCAAAGATAGTCCACTTTCTTCCTTTAAATCATTAATTGCATTATTAGGATTAGCTTCAAAGAAAGCTAAGACGTTAATTTCAGTTGCCTCACTTATTATAAATTGTTTTTTGGTTCTAGTTTTCTTGAACACATTTTCATTTGATCGAAACTTACGGTACAAAAGTAAAAAGTACCTTCGATCTGGCAAATTGCGCGTATTAGGAAATAAAACACCGTAACGTTCACGAGCTTGCAGGGAATTTTTATTACAAACGATGTAACATTCCATCATATCACATTTGTCTAAATGCGTGAAAGGCATTTTTTCATCAATAAACACAAAATGTTAATTGCTTACTGACAGAGGTTTAATGCAATATTTCAATGTTGATGACATTTGCAAAACAATAGAATTTTGTTTATGAAATAACAGCCACCTTGGCAAATTTGAAAAATCATCAATAACTCTGTTATTATTGACTTTAGGATAAAAGTTCTTAGGAAAGTTTTTGTTCAGAATTAAATTTTCTGTCGACCGTGAGAACTGTATACTGGATGTCCCATTTAAAAAAATTACATTTTTCACAATATCACGTGACCCAGTACGTCAATTATTTTTTTTTAAATGCCATTGTAATTTGCTTGAAAAACTACACTAGTTTGCCTATTTAACCAACTTTGTAGCTCCAATAATAACAAAGTTAGCAATAGTACCGACTTAAGTTTGAAAACCCTGTATATACAGACAACAGAAGAGGAATAATACCGCTAGTATTTAAGTTTTAAATAATGCTCAAACTCTCCCTGTATTTAAGTAAAAATGTACGAGATCAAAATAAGTAAAAAAAAAATTATTTATTGCTATCTAATGAAAGATGTTTTAATTTAGAATTAATGGATTTTAACTTAGTGACTATTTAAACTTTCTTCGATTAAATTAATTACAATGTTTATCATTAATACATATCTGTGAATTAATAAATCTCTGCTACAGTATTTCCGTGCATTTTTATTTATTAATTGACCCCTTATTTATTAAAACACGCCTCTACCACGTCCAAAATAATGCGTCATTTGCGTAGTACTAAAAAACAATTAAATTTTAGACACCCTGTATATAATGCGCTAAATTCTGAGAACCGTAACGGAAACGTCAAATCTCTTCTATTCATAACCTCAATTTCAGGATTCTCACTCCAAAAATGGCGACGCTAGCTCATATTAAGCATGACGATGTAAATTCAAACATATTTTCGAAATATCTCACCCTGTATAAACGAAAGCAATTTTAAACTAACGCCCCCTTTAAGAATGAAAGCATTTTCATTTTAAAAGTTTTTTTTTTATCTTCAACAGGTATCGAGACACCAACCGACATCTCGCTATTGAAACACCCTGTATATAGCTCTCTTTCTCTAGAATAGAACATTATTTATTCTTTCTATTTACTTTTAATCGCCTGATACATTATAAAAATAACATAATTACCGAATAACAACAATACAGACTTAATGACATTTTTATAACTTCCGGTTGACGTCACAATGACGTCACAATAACATTTTAACGACCTAAGTTCGAGAAACTCAGTTCAGTTGACCGTCACAAACGGTAGAGGTAACATCTATAGAGACGCTTGTGTTATTTTACATCGGACGAATTGAATTCGATATCGAAAGATATAAGGTAGAGAGGGTGGTAAGTTTTCGAATCGCATTATTACTGGAGATGATGGCTGCGGTGTAACAGTAGGAACTACCTAATATGAACGCTAGTTCGAACTCAAATTTTGCTTTGACGCAACGAGATGTACGTTAGTGCGAGTTGTCCCTCTACAGCTCTTTTGTTCGTCAGATTCTCTCTCTAAGTGTTGACGCTCGGATTCTGTCCGGGTGGGTGCTCTAATGGCATAGTTCCGCTGACACCACATACCCTCGTGAGGGTCTTTCAACCGATTAGAGAGGTTTGACGTCCGTCAGAGTCTCAAAAGGGACAGTCTCAATCTAATTTATATCCCGTTTAGATTAATTAATGGCTGTAGAATGGCAAAAAAAAGCGTTCATATTAGAACTGTTCTTATTGTTGATGGTTCGGTAGGTCGGTGCATATCGAAGGTTTGGGCATTGCGTTGAATGTTGTCCACGTCTTGAGATATATGTTAAGCTACTTAAAGAGATCTTTGTCTTATTGTTGATTGTTTGGTAAGTCCTTTCGTGTTGACTACAGGTCGGAATGTTATGTTTGCTCTAATCTACATAGAGGTGGCTTAGATTATTTTGATATTAATCGTTTTTTGTATATCTGTAACCGTCTGGTAAACGACCAGATATTTTGGTCGCATACTGTGATTTATCCGCGATGACAGCTACGTTTGTTTCGTCTGCGTTCTTGCTGTTGATGCTTCGATAGAAGGATCTCTACAGAAGTTTCGAGCTTGCGGCAAACCGTCAGCATCCTATGCAAATGCATCTTAATTTTAAATTATTTCGTTAGATCTAATAGTAGGATCTATCAACTTTATTGCAATGAAGTTAGCTAACGCTGAGTTTCATTTTCAATAACATAATTCTCCAGACAAATCGATAAATTCTACGTTTGAACGTTAGTTCAAACTCAAATTTTATTTCGATGCAACGAGGTATACTTTAGTGCGAGTTGTACCTCTACACCTCTTGTATTCGTCAGATTCTCTCTTTTTGTTTTGACACTCGGATTCTGTCCGGGTGGGTGGTCTAATGGCATGGTTCCCCTGACACCACATTCCCTCGTGAGGGTCTATCAAACGATTAGAGACGTTGACGTCTATGAGAGTCTCAAGAGGTCAGTCTCAATCTAATTTATATCTCGTTTGGATTAATAATTAATGACTGCAGAAAGCCAAAAAATGCGTTCATGTTGGAACTGTTCCGATTTTTGATGATTTTGTAGGTGATATTTTGTAGAAGATATAACAAATTGTTAGGATTGTATGTATGATGTCGATTTAAATACAGATTTTGTCAAAATTTTCGTAGTATTTTTTCGTAAACATAATACGAACTATACAAAAAAAACAACTACGATTACACTCAGCAGGTAGTAAGCTGGCCTTACGGCTCTTTGTATATAATAATAATGTATTGAGCGCAATGTATTTCTCTATCTAGTCGTATCCGGATACCTTTGAAAAAATATTGACACCTTAGCACACCGAGATCAATATGACCGAGAAACTGACATTAATTTCTCACGTTCAGAAAACACCTCATTCATAATAAGACAACATTTGACGTATTAGTAACCTCATTTTTAGAGATACGTTACAGGCGCCATCTTGTACAGTACTGTGCAATAAAATGTGGGACAAACATATTTAAGTTGTGTAATTGAGGTCTCAATACTCATGGAATGTCAATTGACTTTAATGACAATCTGAATATGCTGTATGTCACGGCAAATCAGTTTACACAGATAAAAACTTGGGATTAATGCTTATAAAAGTTGTCCCATTTTTTTTGCACACATCTGTACACGTTATCTCCACACAAATAAAGCAAGTTATGAAATAACGAATTATTGCAAGCAAAAAGGTCACACGTGGTCTCCTTTTTTAAAATTATCATCATCAGGTAATCAGATATGATGTTTAATTGACATTTCGTGAAAGTCGTTGAAAAATAAACGTTTTTATCGCGTCGTTGGTTAATTATTTAACATTTGACAGCCGCTGCTTAGGAAAAACGATTTTATTTGCATTTTTTTTATCGATTAACAATCAAATTTTGATATTGAATACATGAAAATATAAAAATTTTCATTTAATTGTATACCTCGTTTCAAAAAAGGAGAAAGAGACAAATTTCTGAACGACCCCCCAGCCCAATTTACAATAATAAATAATCAATCGGCAAACTGAATTTTAATGTTAATACACATAGTAATACCTCCTAAACTAATGTAATTGTTATAGGTAAGGTTTTAAATTTAAATGCGGCTAAATTGATACAAATAATGTCAAAATATATGGTAATGGAATCATATTTGTACCAATTTATAAGTCTGTCAATTTTGACAGATTACAAATTATTGAAGCCGCACACACACGCAATCATTTTCTCTGTATAAAATTACAAATTATTACATGATTTGATTGAAGATTTAAATGTAGATCGAAGAAATTATTTCTGATAATAAAATTTTCACTAATAAACATTTCGTCCTGTTATAACATGAGAGCGAAATTGTTTGAGAGCATTCATACATGGCAAAGTTTTAGTTGCTAACTTCAAAGTTGAAAATAATTTGTGAATTAAATTTGTCAGTGTCGTTCGTTATTCGACATTTAAAAATTATTTGAGTTTCATTTTATAAATCAGTAGTTTTCATTTCATTAATAAAAAACTGTGAGGATTATTTTTATCCATGGCTTTTACTGTTCAACACGATAAATTTCCTTAATAAACTTAATTTCGTAGTGGCTAACGAGATGGAAATGGTATTTGACAGTACTCTATTTAATCTCGATTTAACTAATTTTTGTCGATTACATAATGTAAAGGAGTTGCAAGAGGTTATAGTAAATGCGGCGAATAAAATTAAGCACAATATGTTAATAAACGTATTCGATAATATGAAAAGAAGACTTGCTTTATGTATTCAGGAACATGGGCAATATTTTCAACATTTAAATTAATTTAAAACTTACAGTGTTTATGTTATTTGTAACATTATTTCTTCTTTTCAAATAAAAATATGTTTAAAACAATCTCTTATTTTCGTATCTCCTGTAATAAATACTACCTCAACGCTACGCCGCTGTGAACGATGATAATGAAGTTGGATATTTGGTGGCATGTTTAGGGATATCTCGGTAAACCAATTAGATAGGTTTTTTAAATTTAAAACTACCAATAGCGTTACTAATTTCACGGCGCATAAATTTGAAAATATGCGTTTTAAAAAGAAATTAAATTAAAGTAAAATTAACCAAGATATCTCAGATTAAAATTAATCTAAAAGTAATAATTATAAATTAATATCTTATATATAATTTAATACTGTGAAGCTAACGCTCTCTCTCTAAAGATCTTTCGGAAGCACTATTGTCAAATGTCAAAGTTGTAGCCAACATATAAACAGAAAAAAATTATAAAGCATTATTAGAATTATTAGAAAGTTGTTGTAGGCGAGTACTCGTGTCCTCAATGTTTGTAAACATATATATATAACATAAAATTCAATACATAATTATTAAATGTGATGACTACTTCAAGAATTGTGCGTGGCACGAAGGGCCGTATATTCGTTTACGTGTGCGCTATATTAATAATAACCGGTATAATAGCGTGTTATAATAATACAAGAGTTGAATTGGACAATGTACAAAAATCAAACGATCTGTGTCATCAACAGCAAGAGAATCTATCGACACAATTGCAGGGTAATCTATATCCGCTTAATCCAACTTGTTACGTATGTATGTGATATCTAACGAGTTAATCCTTAATTTCGCAGTGATATCAGATTATAAACAGCGATTAGAGAAATCGTTGAAGACAGAGAAGACGGAACACCAACAGGCGAAAGCCGAACTGGAATCGAGAGTGAACGAGGAGAAATTGAAGCATCACAAAGCGACCGAGGATGCTACGTTAAAATTCAATTCGTTACAGCAGCATTATAACTTGTTACAAGTAAGTTAGGGATCGAATGTGTCGCCAAGATGATACGATGCTTTAAATTTGCAGACGAGTTACGAAGATGTCAAACGGGAGTGTAGTCAGAAACAGAACGAACAATTAAATATTATAAATAATTTACAATTGAAGCTTAAAGAGGTACAAGGTCAATTGCAGCAATGCGAAAGGGAGAAAGAGAATTCTTTGGAGCATCTTAAGGTGCGTTAATTAATTAATTAATTTGTTGTTATTCACTCGGTTTTTGTAATATTTATCGTAGAGCCAAATCGAACAACTCAAGATGGAAAAAGGGAATTTAGAAAATCAAGTTAAAGAAATTTCGAAGAGGGAAGATACGCAGAAAGAAAATCCATCGATAAGCATAAAGGTAATATATTATATTCTAGTTTTTTTTTTTTTTTTTTTTTTTGACAGACGGGACAATGACATTATTAGGGAAACACCAAATTCCCTAAACTCTCAAGTATTTCTTTCGAAAAAACCTTAATAGCTCGAAAATTATGACAAATAGGTATAGGGAATGCTAATACAGTTCGACGCAGAATTTAATTCTGCTTCAGATTATTGAAAAAAAAAATGAGTCATCGAGTTTAAATAGTCTGAAGTTAAATTTTGGACATCCTGTATATAATGGGTTAAATTCTAAGAACTGTAGCAGAAACGTCAAAATTTCTTTTATACATAACCTCAATTTTATAATTTTCACTCAAAAAAAAAAGTCGAAAAAATACTCCTAAAATGACGTTTAGATTTCGAAGTGCCGCCATCTTGAAAATATTTTTAATGGATAAATTTAATCAGCCCCCTATACGCATATGTATGCAACTTTGCAGAAATTTATTATCATTAGGAAGCTCAATATTTCCAATGGCCGACGGTCTTAATCGATCACCCTGTATATCATTTTATTTATGATTTAATTAGCTTTGATTTCGTGCTAATAGTAAATAAATAGTCGAGTTATTTATGAAAGCAAATCAAGGAAAAGCGCCTAAAACAGGAAGCATGTTAGGAATTTATATACCGGGTGTTCCAGACTGATTTTCCCCGTTTAACAGGAAGTGGATGATTTCTTTTGTTACAGTAACATTTGACGATGTTTATAATATGTAATAAATGTTATGCGAATTTATTTAATCCTATAATGAGCCGTGTAGTATGGCTATATACAGTGTGTTCAGAATGGGGTGTACAATTTAGTTCGTTTTTTTTTTTTAATGGAAGCACTCTCTATATATTTATATAACATGATCCAGATAAAAAATTTAACCTAAAAATCGATTTTGACGTATGTCACGTGATCGCTAATATGGCGGCAATTTTGAAAAATGAATTACGAATTGGTAAAAAATGGAGTTTATCTTTGAAGATATCAAAAATCAGCTATTTAGAGAGGTTCTCATCATCGTCATTCTATTTGAAATTAGAAAGTTGATGTCGATTTCCGGAAGTGCCGCCATCTTGAAAATATTTTTATTAAATAGATTTAATTGCCCTACCTATATGCATATACAACTTTGTAGAAATTCATTATGATTAGAAAGCTCGATCTTTCTAATGATAAGGCGATGGTCTTAATGAATCACTCTGTATATCATTTTATTCGTGATTTCATTAACATTGATTTTGCGCTAATAGTAAATAGTTGAGTTATTTATTTAAAAAAAATCAAAGAAAAGCGCCAAAAAACAGGAAGCATGTTAGGAATATATATACCGGGTGTTCCTCTCTTATTAACATAGGTGCCTTACCTATTGTGGTACTTTGTAAATCTAGGGACTTTAAACTTAAGAAGTTATTTAAAATGTGACTAGTGTAGCCCTCTATATTATAAACCTACAGATTAATTGACATTTATCACGTTCAAAACATACGTCACGTCAGCACCAATATGGCGGCAATTTTGAAAAATTCATTACGAATTGGCAAAAAAATGGAGTTATCTTTGAAGATATCAAAGAAACTTATTTGAAAAAGTTGTTTGCAATTAAATAACGGGAGATATCTATCCAAATTTTTTTTTGTTTTTAAATGAACAAATTTGTCAAAATGGCCACCCATCACTAACATATTTTGTGCCAGTCGTTGTAACTAGTTTTCAAGGACTGTGGGTTCGTAAGATACAGATAAAAAATCGGTTACACCCCAACATCACACAATTTAAAATTAATTAAATCGGGACACGCGTTTCGAAGACTCATGGGTACCTACTCATTATCAACCGAATGCCGAATAATAATAATAATTCGGTTGTTGATGAGGGCCCACGAGCCCAAGATTGGATAGGAGGAGATGGATAAAAAGTTTGGAATTTTTTTTTCTGAACACCCTGTATAGTTTTGTAAAATTTATAATACTGCGTTTGATACAGCTAGAGTTTTCCTTAACGATTAGATAAAATTTTAAATTTGCACGTGCTTTAATTTTTTTTTAGTACCTAATTAGCCCGTAGCTGTCAATTTTTTTTTTTTTACAAAAATTGAGATATAATTCAAAAATTAATAATTTTACATGCAAGGTTTATTAGACGAAGAAGTCTGTCCAACACACATTAATTTAAAAAAATTAGGGGTCTGAGAACCAATTTGGGACACCCGGTATAGCAAAATTTTGAAAAACTTGTATTCTTCGAAATGTTTTTTTAGGAATTAAAAAAAACAATACAACACATAATCGAATACCGATTAATAATAATTCTTTATGGGAGAATAGAATATACAGAGGGTTTCATTCGAAACCCTCTGTATACGACCATGTCTTCGTAGACAAGTCAAAAATAGAATATAAAAATAAATATACGAGTTGTTATTTGATAATACAATAATAACTTTGGATATAAGAAAATGGATAAAAAATATGGATTTTTTTTCTGAACACCCGGTATAGTTTTGTAAAAATTATAGTGAAATAATTCAAAAATCACTAATTTTACAGGCAATGTTTATTAGACGAGGTAGTCTCTCCAATACAAATTAATAAAAAAATAAATTAGGGGTTTGAGAACCAATTTGGGACACCCGGTATAGCAAAAATTTGAAAAAAACGTTTTATTCGAAATATTTATTTAGAAATTAAAAAAAAAATAATACAACACATAACAATAAACAAATGACATATAAACAATTCCGAATCGTTTTGTTTAACGATATTATTTCTAAAATAACAGCATTAACGTCAGAAAAAATTAAATAAAACTCGTTTTTTTTAACAGCAACAAAATCCCGAAAATCAAGATACGTTACAGGCGCCGAATATCTCAGATACGGGCTCACCAAAACCAAGCTATGCTAAACAGATCTCCGTTAAGGATGGGGAATATAAAATATCCTCGAACAACGTCGCGGATTTACCGCCGAACAACGCGGACGAACAGAATCACGCCAATCAAGTAGGCGAAAACGCCGTTAAAGACAGTCTAGCTCAAGTCGTCCTACCACCTCCGCAAAAAGCGCAACAATCGAGTACGCCCAATTCGCGATTAAAAAGCTCCAGGGCTAGTTTGGAACAAGCACCGCCCCTTAAAGTACCCACGTTAACGCCGGAAACCCCTCAAAATAAAACGTCTCAGAAGAGTAACATCAGCAATAATCCTGATCCGATCCCATCGCCTAGTAAGAAGTTACCGAAAGGAGTGGTCGCCGTTCAGAATTTACCGGTAGAGGAGAACGAGGTGGACGCTAATTTAGTTAATAATAGGTATAGGAATGTCGCTGAGGATGTTAACGATAAGGAGAAATCTGTCGGTGGTGATAAGATTGTGATGGATGCTCAAGATAAGGAGAACGGGGCTAACGAGATATTCGATGTCGGCGGTTTTAATGATGATCCTAATATAGGTGGTAAGCAGGATGAGCAGAAGAATCGGATCGATGTTGATTACGATCATGATCATTTCCAGCAGAACGATCCGAATATTGATGAAAATGAAGACGGTAAGTAAATGTTTGTAGGGTGCAAAGTGTGATTGTCTTCCTATTTTTTTTTCCTTTTAAGTTTCTAGGAAACAATAAAGAGCTACTATGTGATTTTGCGATCTTTTTTTTTTTTGTTAATTATTGTTTAATTTGTAAATATTGTATATACTGGGTGAGCAAATAAGAATAAGTCAGTAACTAAAGGACGACCGCTAGATGGCGTAATTGAATACAAAAAAGGGGGGCGCTGTTTAAATTTTTTCGAAAATTTAAATATAAATGTTTAATATTATTATTTCCGCTACCACTAGAGGACGCTAGAGATTTTTTTAAATTGCATATCTTAAACAATACGACAGAAACAACAACAGCAAATGTCTCCCAGATTAGCACAAATTGACATTAAATATACAACACCCTGTATTAGATCAATAACAAATTAATCCTTTCATTTTACGAAATGAAGTTGTTCAACGTTGTATCAAATCCGATATAATTTCAAAGCAAATGTTACGTACAATTCGAGATTAGTATAAAATACAGAGTGTTATATTTAAGATAACAAAGTTGGTGGTAGTGCAGCAAGATCTGGACACCCTATATAGTTAGAAACGTTTTTGAAAGATTAAATAATATTGAGGGCTTGCTAGGTCACGGTAATTCGACGTGTAAACCACGTCAGAGGCGAAATATTTCTGACAAGGAGAAGCTGGACTTGCGGGTGTAATTCGCAAGCACGGGACAATGAAGCGGAAAGAACAGGTTTCCAAATACAAGAGAGTGAGTAACCATCATCACGATTGAGATGCTGGCGATGTCTCTCGATCTCGATAGCTTCCCTTGCCTTTCATAAAAAATTGTGCTGTTCAAAACAAATTTTGTGGCCTGTGTCGAGAAAATGTTCGGCTAAGACTGAGTGTGAACCGACATTTAAACGTCAAAAATCGGAAAAAAATTGGAGATTAAAACGTCAAAGAAAAATTGACATTTAAATGTCAAATAAGGGAGAAAATGCTATTTAAACGATAAATACCAAAAAAATGACATTTAAATGTTAAAAAAAACTGACATTTAAACGTCAAAAAATGGAAAATTTGAGATTCAAACGTCAAAGAAAAAATTGACATTTAAACGTCAAATAAGTGGAAAAAAATTCAGTTTAAACAACAAATATGGAAAAAATGACATTTGAACGTCAAACCAGGAAAAAATTGAGATTCATACGTCAAATAAGGAAAATATTTGAAATTAATAAACGTCAAATAAAGAAAAAACTTAAAAAAACATTTAAATGTCAAATAAGGAAAAGTTGACATTTAAACGTCAAACAAGGAAAAAGTTCCATTTAAACAACAAATACGAAAAGAAATGACATTTAAACGTCAAAACAGGAAAAAATTGAGATTCACACGTCAAATAAGGAAAATATTTGACATTAATAAACGTCAAATAAAGAAAAAACTTTGAAAAACATTTAAATGTCAAATTAAAAGGAAAAATTGAAATTTAAACGTCAAAAAATCACGCTAGAGGCGAAACATTTCTAACAAGGCGATGTCTCTGGATTTCGATAGCTTCCCTTGCCTTTCATAAAAAATAGTGCTGTTCAAAACAAATTTTGTGGCCTGTGTCGAGAAAATGTTCGGCTAATACTGAGTGTGAACCGACACTTAAACGTCAAAAAAAAACGGAAAAAATTGGAGATTAAAACGTCAAAGAAAAAATTGACATTTAAATGTCAAATAAGGGGAAAAATGCTATTTAAACGATAAATACGAAAAAAAATGACATTTAAATGTTAAAAAAAACAAAAAAACTGACATTTAAACGTCAGAAAACGGAAAAATTGAGATTCAAACGTCAAAGAAGAAATTGACATTTAAACGTCAAACAAAGAGGAAAAAATTCAATTTAAACAACAGATACGGAAAAAATGACATTTGAACGTCAAACCAGGAAAAAATTGAGATTTACACGTCAAATAAGGAAAATATTTTCCATTTATAAACATCAAATAAAGAAAAAACTTAAAAAAACATTTAAATGTCAAATTAAAAGGAAAAATTTAAATTTAAACATCAAAAAACTACGCTAGAGGCGAAACATTTCTAACAAGGCGATGTCTCTGGATTTCGATAGCTTCCCTTGCCTTTCATAAAAAATAGTGCTGTTCAAAACAAATTTTGTGGCCTGTGTCGAGAAAATGTTCGGCTAAAACTGAGTGTGAACCGACATTTAAACGTCAAAAAAGAAACGGAAAAAATTGGAGATTAAAACGTCAAAGAAAAAATTGACATTTAAATGTCAAATAAGGGAGAAAATGCTATTTAAACGATAAATACGAAAAAAATTACATTTAAATGTTAAAAAACTGACATTTAAACGTCAAAAATCAGAAAAATTGAGATTCAAACGTCAAAGAAAAAATTGACATTTAAACGTCAAACAAGGAAAAAAAAATCCATTTAAACAACAAATACGGAAAGAAATGACATTTAAACGTCAATCCAGGAAAAAATTGAGATAAGGAAAATATTTGACATTTATAAACGTCAAATAAAGAAAAAATGTAAAAAAAAACATTTAAATGTCAAATAAGGAAAAATGGACATTTAAACGTCAAACAACCACGCTAGAGGCGAAACATTTCTAACAAGGGGAAGATGGGCTTGCGGGTGTGATTCGTAAGCACGCGACAATGAAGCGGTTGAGATGCTGGCGATGTCTCTGGATTTCGATAGCGTCTATCAAAAATGGTGTTGTTCAAAACAAATTTTGTGGCCCATGTAGAGAAAATGTTCGGCTAAGACCGAGTGCGGTCAAAATATCGGAAGCCCTCGTAACATTTTTGAAAGATGCGGTATCGTATCCTGTAGAAAGGAAGTTGCGGCAATCCGTTCTTGAAACCTTGTTTATCTTCAGTTTAATCTTTCTTCTTCTAATAGATCTAATTTAACCGATTTTGACAGATAAACCTTATCTTTGATGAGTCCCCGTAAAGAGGAGGTCAGTCGATGGCACCTCTTAGGTAGATTTTCATTGAGATATGGTCTCGCATCACGATGATAGTGGGGAGGTGGCTCCATCTTGCTGAAACTAATCGTCCTCTTCATCCCCAAACTGCTCACGAATACTTGACGGGATATTTTGCTGCAGCAAATTCAAGTAAACGACAGTAATTGATTGTTTTGAGGAGGATTATCAGAATTAATACAGGCTTTTTTGGTTTACTGTGTTGGGCATTACGATTGAATTTAAACAGGAGGAATAATTATTTTCTCCATTAGTGTGACATGAAATGTACAGTTTGCTAGTTGATGTTTAGGGATTAGTGCAGGATTTGGATGCAGAAGATGCAAACTTAGCACAGAATTTACCTTCAAGGTCATCATTTCTGTTTCGAGTTACTTTCTAGATCAACCTAACAACTGAATCCTGTAAAAATGTTATTTCATTCTTTGAAGATCCTTTTTATTATTTTCCCGATTGTGTTCATCAAATTTTTGTCCTCATCGATTATAATCATTATAACATTAACGCTTCTTATGTTTCAGACGATACCGATTACGGAAACCACAACTTACTTAAGGAGGTTGCCATTAGGAATTAAGCATTTCCAATAAAATCTAAGAATAGCAGTATTCATATCTTCCTTTTCACGTGTAATATAGCATCTTCAAGTGTAGTCTAGGCACCTGCAAATCTGAGTCGTTCTCTCTCCTAATTTGTCCTCCCCTATTCCCTTGTTTCTCCTTGTTTCTTTTTTAACGATCGCTTTTCGAATGGTTCCGTTTGAATGTTTGTGTGTACGTGTGCGTCTCGTGAACGTTTCTATAAATGTGATACATGTGTATATTATATTTAATTGCAATAATGGAATTTTATACAGTTGCTGCATATATACATCGATTTATATTATGTAATAAGTAAATGTCCACTTTGTATATAACGTTAGGATAATGCAAAAAAAACAGTACACAACAATTATCTTATTGTATTATATGAGATTTTTTAGATATAATTCATTCTAAAACATTCTATACCGTTTATTTTTATTATTTTTGTTTTTTGTAAAAATTGTGTCTCGAAATTTTTGGTAATAAAAACATATTATGCGTATTCTTTAATCTTTTTTTTTATGTATTTACTTTAAACTTCCTTTAATACCTTTAATACGTTCCTTGTAATTATTTCTAAGTCGACGAACCTGAAACCTTCGTCCCACTGGACATAATTCGATCTCAACTAAGGTTAAACTAAAAAGTTCATGTTGACAAGTTAACTTTTACTGTTATGATAAACCATACGTAGGTACTAACAATTAAATTTAAGTCGAGCAACTTGAACATCTAACTTCTTAAGAAACGTCGAGAAGCAAGGGTTAAATCTGCAAAAATGTGAAATATACATCAGTTTGACATTTAAACGTCAAGTAAGGAAAAAACTGACATTCTAACGTCAAATAAGGATACAATTTGACATTAAAACGTCGAATAAGGGGGAGGAATGCAATTTAAGCCTCAAATAAGGAAAAAATTAACGTTTAAACGTCAAATAAGAAAAAAAATGAGATGTAAACGTCAAATACGGCAAAAAAAATGACATTTAAACGTCAAATAAGGAAGAAAATTGACATTTAAACGCAGGGCCGTTCCTAGGGTGTCTACCGCCCGTGTGCGATAGTAATTTTGCCGCCCTCCCCTTGCTTTATCGATAACTAAATCTTTTTTGAAATATTTTTTTCTTAAATGAAAGAATGAATTGTAAAAAATATTTATTTTATTAATTTTACTTGTGCTTGTAATGAGATTGAACAACAAGAATAATAAAATGATATTGTTGTATAAGTAAATTCACCGACGTTGGCGATAAAGGATAATATTTTGTTGAAAAAAATGACATAAATAAATTCAATAGCAATTTGTGATCGTCAAAAAAATAATTACAATTAGAAATACCACCATTTCGACTTATCTACTCTCAAGCAATTAGTCTCCGGTTCTAAAAATCCCCATTAAAAATTGTTAGTAATAAAAGAAGAACTTCAACATCAATTATTTTACTTTTGACATTTTCTTTATTTAACATTAACCCTTGACTTGCCGCCCGGGTGCCCCGCACCCCTAGCACCCTCGGGTTGGAGCGCCCCTGATTAAACGTCAAATCGGGAAAAAATTGACACTTAAACATCAAATAAGGAAAATATTTACATTTAATCGTGAAGTAAAGAAAAAAGATTTAAATTTCAAAGAAAAACATGGACATTTAAACGGCAGAAAAAATAACATTTAACCGTCAAATAAAGAAAAATTTAAGAATTAAACGTCAAATAAAGAAAAAATGACATTCAATTGACAAAATTACCATTTAGACGACTAATAAAAACGAAAAACTACAATAAAATATCAAATAAGGAAAAATTTGAGATTCATACGTTAAACAAGAAAAATATTTGACATTTAACCGTCAGATAATGAAATATTTGACGTTTAAATGTAAAAAAAAAAACCGAAAAAATTAAGTTTTAAACGTCAAAGAAAAAAATTGACATTTAAACGTCAAATTAGGAAATATTTGACATTTAAACGTCAAATAAAGAAAAAAAAAAAGAAGAGATTTAAACATCAAATAAGGAAAATATTGACAAAGAAAAGAGATTTAAATTTCAAAGAAGAAAATATGGACATTTAAACTACAGAAAAAATATCATTTAACCGTCAAGTAAAGAAAAATTTGAGAATTAAACGTCAAATAAAGAAAAAATGACATTCAAATGTCAAACAATGACAAAAATTACCATTTAGACGACTAATAAAAACGAAAAACTACAACAAAATATCAAACAAGGAAAAATTTGAGATTCACACGTTAAACAAGGAAAATATTTGGCATTTAACCGTCAGATAATGAAATATTTGACGTTTAAATGTAAAAAAAAACCGAAAAAATTAAGTTTTAAACGTCAAAGAAAAAATTGACATTTAAACGTCAAATTAGGAAATATTTGACATTTAAACGTCAAATAAAGAAAAAAGAAGAGAATTAAACATCAAATAAGGAAAATATTGACAAAGAAAAGAGATTTAAATTTCAAAGAAGAAAAATATGGACATTTAAACTACAGAAAAAATAACATTTAACCGTCAAATAAAGAAAAATTTGAGAATTAAACGTCAAATAAAGAAAAAATGACATTCAAATGTCAAACAAGGAAAAAAATTACCATTTTCGACAACTAATAAAAACGAAAAACTACAACAAAATATCAAACAAGGAAAAATTTGAGATTCACACGTTAAACAAGGAAAATATTTGGCATTTAACCGTCAGATAATGAAATATTTGACGTTTAAATGTAAAAAAAAAACCGAAAAAATTAAGTTTTAAACGTCAAAGAAAAAAATTGACATTTAAACGTCAAATTAGGAAATATTTGACATTTAAACGTCAAATAAAGAAAAAAAGAAGAGAATTAAACATCAAATAAGGAAAATATTGACAAAGAAAAGAGATTTAAATTTCAAAGAAGAAAAATATGGACATTTAAACTACAGAAAAAATAACATTTAACCGTCAAATAAAGAAAAATTTGAGAATTAAACGTCAAATAAAGAAAAATGACATTCAAATGTCAAACAAGGAAAAAATTACCATTTTCGACAACTAATAAAAACGAAAAACTACAATAAAATATCAAACAAGGAAAAAATTTGAGATTCACACGTTAAACAAGGAAAATATTTGGCATTTAACCGTCAGATAATGAAATATTTGACGTTTAAATGTAAAAAAAAAACCGAAAAAATTAAGTTTTAAACGTCAAAGAAAAAAATTGACATTTAAACGTCAAATTAGGAAATATTTTGACATTTAAACGTCAAACAAACAAAAAAAGAAGAAGAGATTTAAACATCAAATCAGGAAAATATTGACATTTAAATGTGAAGTAAATAAAAAAGAGATCTAAATTTCAAAGAAGAAAAACATGGACATTTAAACGGCAGAAAAGATAACATTTAACCGTCAAATAAAGAAAAATTTGAGAATTAAACGTCAAATAAAGAAAATGACATTCAAATGTCAAACAAGGAAAAAATTACCATTTTAGACGACTAATAAAAACGAAAAACTACAATAAAATATCAAACAAGGAAAAATTTGAGATTCACACGTTAAACAAGGAAAATATTTGACATTTAACCGTCAGATAATGAAATATTTGACATTTAAATGTAAAAAAAAAACCGAAAAAATTAAGATTTAAACGTCAAAGAAAAAATTGACATTTAAACGTCAAATTAGGAAATATTTGACATTTAAACGTCAAACAAACAAAAAAAGAAGAAGAGATTTAAACATCAAATCAGGAAAATATTGACATTTAAATGTGAAGTAAATAAAAAAGAGATCTAAATTTCAAAGAAGAAAAACATGGACATTTAAACGGCAGAAAAGATAACATTTAACCGTCAAATAAAGAAAAATTTGAGAATTAAACGTCAAATAAAGAAAAATGACATTCAAATGTCAAACAAGGAAAAAATTACCATTTTAGACGACTAATAAAAACGAAAAACTACAATAAAATATCAAACAAGGAAAAATTTGAGATTCACACGTTAAACAAGGAAAATATTTGACATTTAACCGTCAGATAATGAAATATTTGACATTTAAATGTAAAAAAAAAACCGAAAAAATTAAGATTTAAACGTCAAAGAAAAAAATTGACATTTAAACGTCAAATTAGGAAATATTTGACATTTAAACGTCAAACAAACAAAAAAAGAAGAAGAGATTTAAACATCAAATCAGGAAAATATTGACATTTAAATGTGAAGTAAATAAAAAAGAGATCTAAATTTCAAAGAAGAAAAACATGGACATTTAAACGGCAGAAAAGATAACATTTAACCGTCAAATAAAGAAAAATTTGAGAATTAAACGTCAAATAAAGAAAAATGACATTCAAATGTCAAACAAGAAAAAAATTACCATTTAGACGACTAATAAAAACGAAAAACTACAATAAAATATCAAACAAGGAAAAATTTGAGATTCACACGTTAAACTAGTTGACATTTAACCGTCAAATTATGAAATATTTGACATTTAAACGTAAAAAAAAACGAAAAAGTTGAGATTCAAACGTCAAAGAAAAAATTGACATTTAAACGTCAAATAAGGAAAAAAATTGCTATTTAAACGACAAACTAGATGTAATATTATGAAGAAATGCTCATATGAATGTAGGTTCTTTGTTAAAAACTTGTAGGTTTTTAAATATCTTAAGAAAATCAACATTTAGTTCTTCGGTTTCTGTTTTAACAGGATGCGATGAAATTAATAGCTTTGAATTCTGGTTTCAATTTGAGGGCCCAGTCCTCACAAGAAGTTTATACTAGAAAAAGTCTTGGTAGAATCTCCTTGAACTTTTTTCCACCCTAATTTCCCACTGGATATGCTCATTTCTTTGTTCACCCCAACTATCTAAAAAAAAAAACTTTTCAATTCAATGAACTTTAAAGTTCCCTGTTTCCAGAAAATTGATGGTATCTCTTGCTCCTCAGATTTTTCAAAATCGTCTAAGTGACCATTATGATTTTATACGAAATGTTAACATTAATAAAACGCACTGTTTCTATATTTCCACGCCTGGACATTGTGAATACGTTTGCATAATGTTTCAATTATCTCTAATAATAAAAAAAAAATAGAGGAAAGGTCACAAAGGTAAGTATGATAATAATTATTACCATAAAACATATTTTATTTTTATTATAAATAAATTTTTGTACAAGGTTAAAAAACAACGAAAAATAACATTTACGATAATGTACACATCTTTAAAAAGGAAAAAATCATTCCTGTACATTCTCAAATTGTTTCATATAAGCTTCTAACAGTCTTTTTGCTGGGCTTGCGTTTCCTCGTTCCCAAAGATCTTTTCGAACGCGTGATATTTTTTATGAAGCATTTTCATTTTTTAAGATTTAATTGTTGCGTCACAGCCCTCTCGAGCACACGCCTATAAAAATAAGAATAACAAAAATCAAATTTTCGGATTAATCTTACCTAGCGATATCTATTTTATCTCTCTTCATCAATTGATCCACGTAAGTTGACCAAACATCCACCCTTTTCGGTGTTGATTGTAATATCGTTTCGAACAAGGCCTCGGCTTGATATTCTTCGCCGTAATCGAACTCCATGATGGCGAATTTCACAATTAATGGAACGGCTGTAAAAATAAATTTATAAACTAATTTGATTTTTGTGTATAATATAAATTCGCTTACTTTCGGCTGTGTTCTTTATCGTCATTAACGCGATGTCTTTCAATTTTCTGGCTTCCTCGTATCGTTTCTGGAGATAGTAGATTCTACCGATTTCGATGTACATCTTCGGGTTCTGCTTGAATTTAGCTCTCGCCTTCTTGATATAGTCTTCGACGCTGCTGTTGTTCGTCGATGCTAATATCTTTATTGTTTGCATGTATATTGTGAAATCGTCGTTGCAGCGTACGGCTTCTTCGAATACTTTGGTGAAAGTTTCCTGAAAAATCATTATTTCTAAATTTCAAGGATGTCAAACTTTAAACATGTCAAATATTGATAAATTTGACATTTAAATGTCAAATTTTTCCTTTTTTTGACATTTAAATAAATAAATAAGGAAAAAATTTAAACGTCAAATAAAGAAAAAAAAATTGAGATTTAAACGTCAAATAGGGGGAAAAATTGACATTTAAACAACAAATAGGAGAAAAAAATGACATTTAAATGTCAAAAAAGGAAAAAATTGACATTTAAACGTCAACTAGGCGAAAAATTGACATTTAAACGTCAAATAGGAAAAAAATTATATTTAAACGACAAAAAGAGAGGTAATGAGATTCAAATGTAAAAGAACGAAAAAATTGACATTTAAACGTCAAATAAGGACAAGAATTGACATTTAAACAATAAATAGGAGAAAAAAAATGACATTTAAATGTCAAAAAAAGGAAAAAAATTATATTTAAACGACAAAAAGAGAGGTAATGAGATTCAAATGTAAAAGAACGAAAAAATTGACATTTAAACGTCAAATAAGGAAAAGAATTGACATTTAAACAATAAATAGGAGAAAAAAATGACATTTAAATGTCAAAAAAGGAAAATTTGACATTTAAACGTCAACTAGGCGAAAAATTGACATTTAAACGTCAAATAGAAAAAATTATATTTAAACGATTAAAAAAGAGAGGTAATGAGATTCAAATGTAAAAGAACGAAAAAATTGACATTTAAACGTCAAATAAGGAAAAGAATTGACATTTAAACAATAAATAGGAGAAAAAAAATGACATTTAAATGTCAAAAAAAGGAAAAATTTGACATTTAAACGTCAACTAGGCGAAAAATTGACATTTAAACGTCAAATAAAGAAAAAATGTATATTTAATCGTCAAAAAAGAGCGGAAAATGAGATTCAGATGTCAAATAAGGAAAAATTTGACATTTAAACGTCAACTAGGTAAAAAATGACATTTAAACGTCAAATAAAGAAAATGTATATTTAATCGTCAAAAAAGAGCGGAAAATGAGATTCAGATGTCAAATAAGGAAAAAATTTGACATTTAAACAATAAATAACGGGAAAAGATTTGACATTTAAACGACAAATAGGAGAGAAAAAATGAAATTTAAATGCCAAAAAGGGAAAAAAGTTGAGATTCAAACGTCAAACAAGAAAAAATTGACATTTAAACGTCAATTAAATCAAAGCTTGACATTTAAACGTCAAATAAGGGAAAAAATACATTTAATCGTCAAAAAAACAGGGGGAAATGAGATTGAAATGTCAAGGAAAAAATTGACATTTAAACATCGAACAAGGAAAATTTGAGGTTCACACGTTAAATAAGGAATATATTTGACATTTAAACGTAAAAAAAAAATGATACTTAAACACCAAAAAACGGAAAAAAATTGAGATTGAAATGTCAAAGAAAAAAATGACATTTAAACGTCAAACAAGAGGAGAAAAATGCCATTTATACGATGAATATGGGAAAAAAGATACATTTAAACGTCAAACAAGGAAAAGTTTGAGATTCAAACGTTAAATATGAAAATATTAGACATCTAAACCTCAAAAAACGAAAAAATGAGATTTAAACGTCAGATAAGGAAAATGTTTGACATTTAAACGTCAAGTAAAGAAAAAAACTTACATTTAAACGTCAAATAGAAAAATTGACATTTAAACGTCAAATAAAAATAAATTTATATTTAATCGTCAAAAAAGAGGGGAAAATGAGATTCAAATGTCAAATAAGGAAAAATTTGATATTTAAACAATAAGGGGGAAAAACTTGACATTTAAACGACAAATAGGAGGAAAAAAATGACATTTAAATGTCCAAAAAGGAAAAAAGTTGAGATTCAAACGTCAAACAAGAAAAAAGTCAATTAAATCAAAACTTGACATTTAAACGTCAAATAAGGAACAAAATTACATTTAATAGTCAAAAAAAGGGGGAAAATGAGATTGAAATGTCAAAGAAAAAATTTATATTTAAACGTCAAACAAGGAGAAAAAATGCCATTTAAACGACGAATACGGAAAAAATACATTTAAACGTCAAACAAAGAAAAGTTTGAGATTCACACGTTATATAAGGAAAAGAAAAATAT
>CM043017.1:191309698-191531556 GCA_023690525.1 Holotrichia oblita
ACCTATACAGGATGTCCAGTTTCAACATGGATCATATTTGTGAAAATAGAAAAAAATGTTATAAAAAAATTATCCCAATTTATGTTCTGCATAACATAAAAATATTTTAAACTATACAGAGTGTCTCGAAAATAGGTAAATGGGACACCCTATATTTTGGCATTTTTGAATAGTACCCTAAATAATATGTTTTTGTAAAAATTATCCCGATTCGGTGCTTTTCGTATACCGCGATAACTGATCCTGAAAATAGGTATCGAAATGGAATCAAGAATATGTGGAGCTATCGAACCAAGGTTTCCAAACAACATGCCAGGTTTAGTATGGGTGAAAACTTTTCTAAGAAGACATAGTGCTGTGTTGTCTAATAGATTAAGCCAAAATATTAAAGCATCTAGGCAGCGATCAGTAAAGCGTTAATAGAGCAGTATTTCCGAAATTTACAAAAACGTTAAAGGATGTACCATCAAGGAAATTTTTTTGAATTTTGATGGAACCAACATGACTAATGACCCGGGTCAAGAAAGTTATTGTTCGAAGAGGGGCAAAAACGGGGAGAAAGAATTTTAGATTCTACTAAAACTTCTACTTATTCTGTCGTATTTACTGTTGCTGCTTCAGGACAAGTATTACCACCATACATAGTTTATAAGGCACAATATTTATATGATATTTGGTGTGAAAATGGACCTGAAGGTGCCTTATTTAACAGAAGTAAGAGTGTCTGGTTTGGCTGTTGGTTTTTGAAAATTTGTTTAAGTACCATATTTCTTTTGCTTTTTTACCTCCTCATACCACACATTTGACACAACCCCTTGATGTGTCATGTTTTTCAACCTGGAAACAAAACTCTTTTGAAATGGAAAAAAAAAACACATCGGGGGAACAGTATCAAAAGATCAATTTCCCAAATTATCGAAAGAAAGTTTACATGGTCTCACAAGCTTTCCTGTTAATGTTCGATCTGGCTTTAGAAGTTGTGGACTGGTCCCATTAAATCTGAAGTTTAAAAAACAAAATTCCTGAATTTCGGGAAAGCGAAGTTGCCAAGTGGACAGACTCACTGATCAATGTCTTTTGAAAGGATACAAACAGCGGGAAAAGCGAAGAAGAAAGTAACATGTCAGTAACCACAATAATGAATCCGACGTACAAGATGAAAATGAAATAAAGAAGAAAATGAGCATGAAAATGAAGATGACCAGACTGAACAAGAAGAGATATAGATGATGATTATATCGATGACGTCCATGAAGTTTTGTTAATTTAGAGACTGATAATAACCAGAATCAATCTACTAACGAGTACACACAAACCTGTGATAGCAAACCTTCATTATTTATAAATTTTGCTACATATAATAAGTGAACCAAAAAAGACGTTATAAAAAAATTTATTGCTAAGATTGAGGTAATAGTAGTAAGGCTAAGTCACCATCAGAACAGTGAATCGACGTGGACACGCTGTATAAGCTGTAGTTTTGACAGTCATAATTATGGCAGTTTGACAGGTTTTTAGCTGTCAAAACTACAGCTTACAGCGTGTCCACGTCCGATTCACTGTTCTGATGGTGACTTAGCTTTACTACTGGTAATAGAGGATAAGCTTTTTACAATAAGTTGCTTAAGATACAATCGAGCTTTAAATGCCTACGTCTATGACAAATTTTTTTTCCCTTGCTCCGTAGGTTGCTGTAACGGTCGAAATACTTCTGACAGCCGTCAAACTGAAATAACAGCGATTTATTACGGTTTTAACCATACATCTGTTAAGATAATATCTGAGAGTTGTAAAACTTTAAAAACAGTTAATTATTTCAAGTTGACAGTTTAATTGTTACTATCAACATATTTTTGAAACCTGTCAAATTATAAGAAAGTTACTTTTACAACTACAAGTGCTTATATTTGTTGACAACACTGTCAAATCATAAGAAAAACACAGATTTTCTTGCTGCTTTAACAGCTTTAATTATTTTAAAATATTTCTGACAGTCGTCAAAGTGTAGTACCTACCAATTACATTCGCCTAATTGTGACACGATTTCTTAATTTCAACTTAATTTTTTTTTTTATCCCAACCCCTCCTGGAATTTTAACATATTATTGTTACTACGTCATAGTCTAAGGTTTATTCTAAGGATGCTTCACTGCAAGTGTCTAAGTACAAACATATTGTTTTAAAAATTTTTTTTTAATAGTGTCAAGTGTCACATTTATCCGACAAATCGTGCAAATGTGACACAAACGAGAGTTCTAATTGTGACACTCCTCTTAAAGTGCATTTGCCTCATCCTTGGCTGTGATATTTTAATTGCGACATATTCGTAGAGGATTATTGTGACATTTAGGGAATGAAATGTTCAATTATTTCCTTCACCTTGCTGTCAGTGCTTTGCCGGATAGTCACTCCAAATAACAGTTCGGAAGGTTAGTGTTAATAGCACGTTGGTAGGTACTATTTAAATATTGTTGCACCTTATCAACATGTTTGTACCAAACGTATTCATCTTTCAGCGATAATTTCGTCAAAACTGGTGTAATTATCCGCATAATTCTTTCCACTTGGCCATTTGCTCTCGGAACACCACCAATAATATGCAGCAATTCGATATCTTCTGATTTGCAGTAGTTTTTAAACATGTCCGAGATGAACGCCCGTGCCCCGATCTGTAATAATTCGAGCTGGGTTGCAAAATTCGTCTGCTGACTTCTTAACTTATTAAGCGTTTCTTCCGCAGTGACAGTCTTCGTAGGGTACAACCACACAAATTTTGTAAAGGCGTCGATAACCACCAGAATGTACTTATATCCTTTTGGCGTGGATGGTAGTGGTCCAATGATCAATGTGGTACGTACTCAAACTCGATAGGAGACAGAAATGATTCCTGCTTCCCACGTTTCCTCTCAGATAAGATACACGGGACACAATTCTGTATAACCTTCTCTATCTTGGCTTTCCCTTTAGGAATCCAAAAATCTTTTTTATACCAAAATGTCCATTTTCTTCATGAATTTTTTCGGATCAGTTCATGTTGCATTGTGGCGGGTACCATCAATAGATCTTCTCCATTAACGCGTTTATAAATCAGGTCGTGCTTCGAGAAATTATCTTCGTAAGGGTGATTTAAGCCTAACAATTTAGATATCATTCTTAAATGTTCATCTCCTTTCTGCGCGATCTTTAATCTCTCCAAAAATTCGGTTGTAACTGTCATCACGATATTTCTTGATAAAGCGTCAACGTGTCGCATGGCTCTAGCGGTGCGATGTTCAACAGTGTAATTGAAGTCTTCTAGTAAAAGAGCCCATCTTGCAATTCTGGGCAGTATATCTTTCTTTTTCATAGTTTGAGCAAAGGCCGAACAGTCGGTGACCCGTTTAAATGGTATTCCTAATAGGTACTTAGAGCTTGTACGACGGCTAATATTTCTAGTTCATAACTACAATATTTTTTCTTCAGCAGGTAATATCTTTCGGCTCATATAATGAACTGGATGCATCCTCTTGTCTGTAGCCTTCTGTAGCAATATTGCTCCATAACCGTGTTTTGAGGCGTCCGTGTTTGTATTTGTAGCACAGGCTTCGTCAATAATATTGTTTTTAAAGTCTTGAACGCAGCTCTTTGATCATTTCCAAATTCGAACTTAACATTATTCTTAAGTAAATTGCCGAGCGGTCGGGCTATAAGGGCATAGTTTTCCACGAACTTCCGGAAATAACCCGTAAGACCCAGGAAGCTTTGGTTTGCTTCACCGATTTCGGTTCTGGAAAGTTTAATGCTGCTTTTACTTTGTCTGGGGATGGCTTTATTCTACCTTCTTCGATTTCATGACCCAAGTAACTGATTTTACGGCAAAGGAATTGACATTTCTTCCAGTTGATCTCAACCCATATTCAGAACTGGTTTTAAGAACTACTTGTAACTTCTTTAGAGCTTCAATTTCATTCTTCGCTGGAATTTGATGTCAGGACGATACCATTTTGTATCAATGGTCGGAATATATCATTTATAAATCTTTGGAAAATTGATGGTGAATTACAATACCCAAAAGGTGTTCGAAGGAATTCGTACTGACCGTTATGAGTAATAGAAAGCCGTATATTTGATGCTGTCTTTGTCAACGGGTATATGGAAAAAACCATTTTTGAGATCCATGGGAGTGAATATCGTCGCTCCTTGTAGTTTGTCTAATTGCTCTTCAATCAATGGTAATGGATATCTATCTCGAACGACTTGGTTGTTGAGTCTGCGGTAATCAATGCATAATCGTGTAGATCCATCCTTCTTTTTTGCTAAGACGATTTTGGACTGCTGAATTCTGAACAACTTGGTCGTATTATCCCCTTCTTTAGCCATTCGGATACATGTTTTTCAACTTCTAGCTTCTCCAACGGAGACATTCTTCGGGGTGCATGGTGCACTGGCGTTTCGTCCTTCAAGTCCTTGTCGATATTGGTACGTATTCTTGGACCATTGTTCTTATTGCATCGGATACATCTGCTTTCAGATGGCATAAATTCATATCGATCGGTATTTCGTCTTCAGAAGGCGATATTTGCATAACCCAATTTTCAGTTGGTAATTTCGTGACTTCAATGTTTCAATGGCTTGTTGTAAAAGTGCATTCCCAATATACAACGCATTTCCATAGCAGCTACTGGTACGATACGAAAGACGGTCTTGTACTCGGACCCATCCACTTCAATGGTAGTGGAAAAGCACTGCCCAATGTTTCTACTTCTGAGGCACCTATTCCCTTTAACTTGGTGCGACTGGCATCTATCTTTGGAGCACCTAATCGGAAATATTCATCAGACCTCATCAAATTGACCGAACTTCCAGTATCTATAAGAGCTTTTGCTTCAATGCTGTTGACTTTAATACTTTTGAACATCTTATCGAATTCATCTGGTTCTTGTACTCGCATTGTTTTTCGAGATGATTCACCTTTGTTAGGACACTTAGAAGCAATATGTCCAAACTTATTACATGCAAAACATTTAGTACCTTGATCTTTGAATTATAGCACAATTATAGCAATGCAAAGGTCTTCTTTTTCTATCCTTGTCATCGCAACTACTTAATTTAGATTTACATAACTACTTCATAGATTTCTTTTTTCTTTAGCTGTTCTATACTTTCAGCATCATAGAGCATTATTTTGTTATTTTCATTGTCAGGTATACCGTCAATTATGTACTGGATCAATGCTCCTTCTTCAATGTCACCTTGCTTACCAACGGATTTCATATGCAATAGATAATCTTGAAAGCTTTCTTCTCGTCCTTTCTTTTCGCTTTACTAACATCTGATGAATGGTCGCACTGTTGAATTTTCTTCCAAACTCTTCCTGAAATATTAGTTCGAAATTCTTCCCATGACGTAACGGTGGGGTTTGCATCTAGCCAGATCTTTGCCGTTCCCTTGAGCAAAGTTTCAGCACATAAAGCATTTGCGTCGGAGACCACCCAAATAAAACACGATTATCTTCTAAATCTTGGATCCATTTTTCCACTTTATAGTTTTTAGTCACCAAAACTTGGCAGACTACTGCGAAGATCCTGCATGTTGAACCCAGTTTTTGATACCTGCCGCTCACGTAACAGTAAAACATTTTCTCTCTGAAGCAATTCCAATTATTTTCTAAGAAGTTGTACATCTTTTTCAGATAAACCTTGTGGTTGTTCAACTTGATCAGTAGATTCTACAGGTTCAGTCATTTTGTTCGTTTCTCTTCTTATACCTTTATTCTTTAGCAACTTGCTTCTTTGTCTTCTTTTAATTTGATTGTCTGCTTCGGTTCTTTCTTCTTAACTTCTTATCTTAGCTTTTCTCGTCAAACCTTTAGGCTCTTATTCTTCTTTATTACAATTCGTTTTTTTTTGTACTTTTTCACTTTTCACTTCAATCGTTTCATCATTTTCTTTGGATTCTGCTAAAACCTTTCCAACATAGTGTCGTTTGACCTTTTTTTATAGAATAGTCTATCAACAACCACGATCCTACCGAGAGATTTGTGGGGAAATCTTCCTCTAAATCGTGTTCTTCTATAAAAGATCCAACTGAAGAATTGCTGTTATGCAATGAAAATTTTCATCTTCCGAAGTTTCATGTTCCGACTCATTAGAGACAACCTGAATCTTTAAGCTTGTAAGAGGTTTCGGTATTGCTCTTTGGTCAAAATCTCAGCGTGTTTTCGGTTAACCTTTGTCCGTTTCTGGCTGTTTTTATTGGACGTTTTTCAATTTTTTTCAACAAGAGTGACTTTAGAGAGACTGTTGAGACCGTTGCCGGAGTCTTCAGAAAAACGGTGCTTGGTGCTTGGTCCTGATATCTCTGGTCCTGATTCGTTCTCATTGTCAGAATTTAAAGCGTTATGAATCTCCACTCCATGCAGAACTTGCAGCTTTATATTTTTCTAGATCTTGAGGTTTAAAAATGTCTTCTTTGATCAAGTGTCTATTTGTTGGGTAGATTCCCGTTAACTCAAAACCTCTTCTTAAAATACTACTTGACATTTCTCCCCAAATCTTTCCTACTAGCCTACTGAAATCCGCTTTCCCAAGGGAACTGCCATAATATTCTCTCTGCCACTTTGTTAATCCTTCATCCCACTTTTTCTTAAAAATGTTAAAAGCAGTGCTGTCGAGCGGCTGTAGAAGGTGCGTTGTGTGAGGCGACAACTTCAATAAAACTAACGTTCAGTGCTAATTCAATCAACTGAATTGAAATATGTGTTTTGTGCCCGTCAAATGTTAGTAGAAGTGGTCGCTCTTTTGGACAGGATTTGAAAAACATATTTTTTAAACCAACTGAAGAACGCCTCCTCGGTCATCCATCCGTTCGGTGTGAACGATACAGAATATACTGCTTTATTTTTGCTTTGTAGTTTGAGGTTTTGTGAAGTTGACACTCAAGCAGTGACTATCGACTAAGAATTGGACGGGTACCGGTAAAAATCCGATCACCTACTTTCGAATAATGGAATTTCACGTGTCGTCATGCAGATTTGACAATTTGTGCGAAAATAAAAGCTGATTTTTACTTACCGTTCGCTTCGACAGAACGCAGCCACATTGTTTCCAGTGATTCGACTGAAGGCCACGGAGCGTCGCTAGTGTTGTTTATTAATCTATTGGAGGTATTTTCAAAATGAGAGAGCTGTGTCACATTTACCTTTATGTCACAATTAGGCGAATGCACTGTACCTGTAATTTGACAGCGATCAAACTATAAAAACAATCATTTTTTATCCCAGATCTTAGAGTTGTAATTGTAAAAATTGTAACTGTCAAAATATTTCAATCGCTATCGAATTTTAAGTAAATATATCTGACAGCTGTGCAAATCGTAATAACTCTTGACGTATTTCCGATAGCTGTCAAACTATAAGAACACATATTTTTACAATTTTAAGGGAGGTAAGAATTAAAAAAAAGGTCAAACACTCATTTCATACTGTGCGAACAGCTTTATAACGGTTTAAAATATTTGTGTCAACTATCAAACTGTAATAATTGTAATTTGTAACGTTTTTTGACAGGTATAACTATCATTGCTTAAAAGCATATTTTATATATCTGTCAAACAACTGTCAAAGTACTACGTTTAAACTTTTATTTCTTTATATAGTAATATTAAAAGTACAATTATTAAGAGAACAATGTTGTATATTTATTAAGGCCACTATTGCCCATTTCAGCAAATATTTGACAGTTATGAAGAAAGAAATGGGACCATTTTTGTACTACATAGTAAAGAAATGAATTGTTTCAAAGGTATGTATGTTATTCAATAAAAAATTAACTTATTTTTGTACTTACGTTTGAAGGAAAAAGTCTTTTTATTTTGTTTCAAGATTTTACAGTTTTTATAACTGTCAAAACATTTGTGATAGCTTTCAAATTATAGGAAAATTATTTTTACAATTTTAAAGGGCAACTACAATAATGTAATACGAGGGTGGTTTGATAAATCAGCGACTTTTTGAATAAAGGACATTTTTTCGGTAAATAAGCGTTTTATTTCTCAACATATAGGATCCGCCTATCAATTTTGACAGTTCAGGCGGCTCTATAACGCTTAGAATATTTCTGACAGCTGTCTAACTGTAATAACAGTAATTTGTTACGATTTTAAACATGAATAATATCATCGTTGATACTGCAATATTTCGTATGTCAATATGCTGCCTTTTTGAGTTAATGTTACCAAAGTAACTGCTAGAACAAGTTTTGTGTCCCTGCAAACGGTCGTTTGTCTATAACCAACACAAGTTCACCTATAAACGTGTGTGAAAAATATGCCCTATATGTGAAAATATACAGCAATTCAATGTCTAGTGAAGGAATGAGTGGGAGAAGTAGAATTATAGTAGAGTTGGCTATGAAATCTATGCATATAGATTCACTGCCCGAAGTTCATCTGTAGAGCATAGCCCTGGTACAATCAAACGAATTTCGTGAACGTTTTTCAGAAGAACAATTTACAACAACATCGTTAATTACTCAAAATGCTGTAGATGCAGGAGACAAGGATACATCGTTACCACCTTATGAAAATTCTATAGAGGGACTGTAGTAGCAACCAGTCCTCGTGGACACCCTGTATAAGCTGTATTTTGCCAGCTAAAACCTGTCAAACTGTCAAATAATTATGACAAGTTGGTGGTTTTATACAGGTTTTAGCTGTCAAAATACAGCTTATACTGTCTGACTGTCTGAAAAAAGAGAAGAATATAAATATAGAAGGAGAAAACCAAGAAACGTTCGAATCTTCCGGTTCGGAGTAGAATAGACGTTCAGACGAACAAGTTGCGCAAGCAATCGACGGACGAACAACTACTCAATAGCAAAATTTTCTCAGCTTTCCAAATATATATACATGTTCGTAATAGGTATTTTATTTTGTGTTGAGTGAGTTTTCGGAGTTTCAGAGTTGAGTAATTTTAGGAACTCGAGAAAAATAAATTTATCCCAGAACCTTACATTTCACCGCCACCGCACCCCTCTAGCGCCAATTCTGGGAGTCTGAAGTCAAAGGTAAGTCAGCAATATTACAATAATTTTGTTACTGATAAATTATTGTTGGTCACGCATATAAATCTTTCCTTCTGTAACTTTAAAGATGTCGATTTAAAAATAAAAATAATCTTCTTTTCATATCCTGAAAAGTGGTAGTTTTTGACATAAATCCTATTGCAGGATCAACGACGATATATATCTGACAGATGTCAAACTGTAAAAGCAACCAACTGACTCAGATTTGACAGTTGTAATTGTAAAAATTGTAACTGTTTTCGAACAATTGTAGCTGTTTTAGATATTTCTAATGCCTGTCAAATTATAAGGACGACTATTTTTATGATTTTAAGCATAGTCAGCATCAATAAATTTTTGGCAAACGTAGAATTGTAAATGACAGTAAACGTTTTCTAATTTTGATAGTTGAACTGTCAAAATAGATGTCCTGATAAGTGTAAAATTTGTAGAAGCTACTTTATTTCGTACTATTTTGATAGGTGTAGCAATTAAAACATTTCTGGTCGTCATCAAACTGTAATAACCAGTTTATATACCAGAATATTTCTTACAGTTGTCAAACTATTAAAAAAACTGTTATTTTTCTCAGATTTGACAGTTGTAAGTGCAGAAATACGTCAAAATATGTCTGATAACAACGATACAATTAACAATTATAGTCTGACAGCTGTCAAACTATAATCCTGTATAATTATTGTACATATATGTATTTGTAATTATAATTTGTTACGATCTTTAACAGTCAACAGTTGTGATTGATTATAATATAAAAGGTAGCTGTCAAATTATAAAAAAAAGAAGTCCTTATTGAAGTGTTGCAACTATTAAACAACTTTTGATTTGACAGCTCTCGAATTGTAAATATTGTTCGAATTTTTGTAGTACAACTGTCGAAATATTTCTCGAAAACTGCCAAATTCTAATCACATTCAATATTGCTTACTATTTTAGTGGCTCTAACTGTCAAAATATTTCCAACGTCCGTCAAATTTTTTACGATTTTGATTGACAGTTATCAAATTAGTAGTAACAATATTTTTGACAGTTCTCTGATCTACCTGTATTTCTTATTGTATCTATTTTGTCATAATAAATTTTAGTTAGAACTATAAACATGCTTGTAAATATTGTTAGCATTATGTTAATTAATAATAAATTAACAATAACACGCAAGATCTGAATCAATACGATTATGCATATTTAGGGCATCAATAAAAAAATGTAAATATCCAATCGGATGAATAAAACCGTAAATATCTACACAGCAATTAAAATAATTAATGTAGATATTCTGCTCGTCCATTCTCGGATAATTAAGGTTAAGGACATCGCAGCTTCTTCTAGATCTACTTTACACACACGCTTCAGCTTAAGATAATAATAATATTTATTTACGTAACTTTGCCCCACTATATTTACATAATTTATATCTGTACATGGACGCATATCGAAACAACAACTTTTCGATAATAATACGTTTTGTCTTCCATGAACTGTTGATGCCATAAAAAAAGCATATCTTGAAATTTTGCACATTCTTAAGATTGGATATCGTATCAGCTTGTTAATAGCTTAATTTAAAAAAAAATGCATGTAATTCTGTAATCGTTTATTTGTATTGTATCAAATTAAAAAACAATTAATTATTTTTAGATTAGGATAATGTGGAATTAGGATGTGTTTATGTCGTTAAAATTTCATTTCAATTCCTTCCCAATGTTTCTGTGTCAACTTAGAGAAGATGCTGGAAAAAATAATTAAGTTAAAAAAATTATATCGATACAGGGTGTGGCATCTTCCTGTCAAATTTTAGATTTTTGCACAAAATTATTTAAAACTCCAAATGTATAAACTTTAGGTATAGGGAATGTTATACAGAATCGAAAGAGAGGAAAAATCTGCAATAGTTAGCGTAAAAATATACAGGGTGTTCCATTTGAAATAAACGAGTTTTAATCGTTTGAAAGTATTTAATTTCGAGGTCGATTATTAAACACCCTGTATAATATAATATGAATGTTTAGTATGGAAAATAAAGCTTGAAGTGTCATTTATAATAATACCCACGGTTTGTTTCAAAACGATTATTACGAAAGGCTAGATTCATTTTTTAAGTACTCTGTGTAAATGCATTTTTTTCCTTTCGAAACGGAATATCTCGAAAACCGTTGAGTTTTAGGGCAGAGTATGTTAATTAAATTTACCTTATATTACATCAAGGAATTCAAAAATACAATAATATATAGGGTGTTCCATTTAAATAAACGAAGTAACTTGTCGTACAGACAAAACTGAACATCCTGTATATAAGAAAATATTTTCATGCTATAGAGAACTTAATTCGAGACATCTTTTACTAAGAACATTTTTCGATAAAATAAATAGCAACGCCACAATCAGCCAATCACAGGAACACCGTGTCCGAAATTGTCAGTGCACTATTGCTATCTCCCTTATTTTTAGAGCTACAGTTGTGGTCAAATTAGCAAATTATTAGTGTTTTTAACGCTGATTAGTATGCTGTTCATGAAAAAACAATTGAATTACGTATTTCCGAGAAATTTGAAAATTTATAATTTTTTTAAATGGAACACCCTGTATATTTGTACATATTTAGAAAGATAATTTTATTTGTGATATAAAAGCTTGAATATACTATCGTCCTTAAATTAATAATAAAGTAGTTATGTTGGAATTTAGTCGATGTCAAAGGAAACATTATTAATAGTAGGCTTCTTTCACTTTAAGCCAAAAAAATGTTATATTTGTACGTATTTGGAAAGAGCATAATGTTTTGAATAAAAAATATCGAATACATAGCTATCTTTAACTAAAAAATAAACAAATGAGAAGCGTTTAAAGCTTCATCATCTTCTTTTCCAAATATAATAAAAATCTTTCTCTTGCAAATCAAAGAATTTATAATCATCATTCCATTACGCACATTATCACCGTTTATTGTGGCCAACCTATTTTGAAATTAATTTGAAAACAATCTTTAAAAAACACACTCCGAGATTTTTTCTAAAAAGTAATTAGTGATTGGCAGCAAAATGATATGGTGAAATTTATTTATTTTATTTTTTTTTTTTTCGATTATAGTTTCTTTTACGATTTTAAAATTTCAAATATCTCATTATTACCTCGGAAATATCATGCTACAGTAATTTTTCCTTTATCAATCTTTGTTGAGACATCGTGAACTGGTTTTTAAGTTTTGGAGGTTATTGCGATGGGAATATTACCTGTCAATGTGACAGCGATGATTGACAATAGGTAAGCCATAATATGACAGATCGAGAACCGTTTTACAATGCACAAAATTAGTCGGCTGTCAGTTTTTGATAAACGTCATTTTCAAATCTTTCAGTACGTTCCTGTGCATATAAATTTGCTTAATTTGCAAATTACCCATATATCAATTTTAAATTCAACTTAACGAGATAATAGGTAATGAATTATGGAAAAATAAAAAATACTATAGCAGCATTATATAATTATTTATTTAAAATGTAAAATAAAAATTACAAAGCATGACCAAATTTTAAAATCATACATTATATACAATGTTGTGTATTAATATTAATCATTGTTGAACGTTTTGTGTGTGCGCATTTAATTAAACCCATTTCATATTATTTTCTTCCCAATGTTTCAAAGACAACTCCGAGAATATGCTGGAAATTTAAAATATAAATTTAAATGATCGAGATTTCGTTAATATAAGAAGCAAACATACTTCTTGGTTATATAATTTAAAACGTCCTCTTCCTCCTTGGTTATACCATTATATAAAACATTCAAATTCGCTTCAACCAACTCTGGAGTATTCATCCCGACAAGATTCGTATCAATATTGGGCTGATTATAAACGTAATGCATGGCCAATTTCGATAATTGTGTTCCATTTTCCTGTGTAGTTTGTAAAGTTGATGGTTAATTTCATCTTTCTTTGCTATTTTTTAATAAAATCAACGGATTTCTTGTAAAAAATATCATCCTCTACAATAAATTGTTTTGATATCTTCACCTGTTAAAGCCTATTGAGCTTTAACGATGCAAGATATCAAAAAACTGTACTAAACCTTTATTATAGAGCATGAAATTTCCTACAAGAAAGTCCCAGACAACACAATTCTAACTGCTATAGTTTCCGAGTTATTCTACCAATTAGAAACGTGTTATTGTCGTTTAAAATAATCAAGCATTTTAAAACTTCTGACGTCATTTCGGTGTGTTTTTATGGTCATCAACAAAGACGTAATTAATGTAAAAATGACTTACCTTTAATACTACGTCATAAAATGGTAATAAAACATGACAGTGCGTCTCGGTTGAAAACAAAGAACCCCTAACCAAATAATTCAAGATATTCAAATGTTTTTAAGCTTTTGACGTTATTTTTGAGTGTTTTTATGATAATCATTCGTCATCGACGTGATCTTGTCATAACAATGTTAAAATATTAGACGTAATAATGACGTTATCAATATGACGTGTTTTTCTAGCGTTATTTTCAGGATATATTTCTATATAAAAATGACGTATCTTTAATACTACATAAAAAAACGTCATATTCGTCAAAACAATGTTAAAAGCACGTCATAAAATGGAAAAATTACGTTATTAACGTGACCTATTTTTAAAATTTCTTCCCCGACATATCACATTTCCACCTTATTATTCGTATAAAAATGAGGTGCCTTTAATAAATTTGATATTTAAACGTTAAATATGTAAATTTTTATATCCATTTAAATGTCAAAAATACGTACATATGATTAAATACCAATTATTGGAAAGTTTGACATTCAAATATAGATACCAAAATATCTACAAAAACTTGACATTTAAATGTCAAATCTGCAAAAACCTAAGGTCTAGATGTGACGTGTGCACAAGTTCTGCAATACTTGGCAAATATGTCCCAATCATGATATCGTTGAAGCCCATACACAGCAGGTATGTTTGAAAATGATAACGTCTACTGGATATTATCGTCACGAACATGAGCAACAGTCAACGATTGTTAAATCTGCAAAGACGTGTAAAATGCGAAATATGCACCTGTTTGACATTTAAACGTTAAATAAGGGGAAAAATGACATTTAAACGTCAAATAAGGAAAAAATGACAATTAAACGTCAAATAAAGAAAAAAACTGAGTTTTAAACGTCAAATATAGAAAGAGATTTAAACGTCAAGGAAGGAAAAAATGATATTCAAACGACAAATAAGGAAAAATTTCCATTTAAACGACGAATACGGAAAAACATTTAAACGTCAAATAGGGATAAGAAATGCGATTTAAGGCTCAAATAAGGAAAAAAATTAACACTTCAACGTCAAATAAGAAAAAAATAATACATTTAAACGTCAAATAAAGAAAAAATTGACATTTAAACGTCAAATAAAAGAAAAAAAATGAGATTTAAACGTCAAATAAAGAAGAAAGACATTTAAACGTCAAAAAAGGAAAACATGGACATTTAAACGTCAAAAAAGCAAAAAATGACAATTAATCGTCAAATAAAGAAAAAATTGAGAATTAAACGTCAAATATAGAAAGAGATTTAAACGTCAAGGAAGGAAAAATGACGTCAAACGTCAAATAAGAAAAAATTGCCATTTAAACGACGAATACGGAAAAAAATACATTTAAACATCAACCAAGAAAAATTGTGACATTAACGCGTTAAATAAGCAAAATATTTGACATTTAAACGTCAAAAAAGAAAAAAAACTTATGTACATTTAAACGTCAAATAAGGGAAAAATGACATTTAAACGTCAAATAAAGATGCAATTTGACATTTAAACGTCAAATAAGAGGGAGAAATGCGATTTAAGCTTCAAATAAGGAAAAAATTAAGATTTAAACGTCAAATAAAGAAAGAAATTGACATTTAAAAGTCAAATAAGGAAAAAATTTGACATTTAAACGTCAAATAAAGAAAAAAATGAGATTTAAACGTCAAATAAGGCAAATAGTGACATTTAAACGTCAAATAAAGAAAAAAGAGATTTAAACGTCAAAGAAGGAAAACATGAATATTTAAAAATCAAAACAGCAAAAAATTACATTTAAACGTCAAATAAAGAAAAATTTGATAATTAAACGTCAAATAAGGAAAAAATGACAATTAAACGTCAAATAGAGAAAAAAATTGAGATTTAAACGTCAAACATAGAAAAAGAGATTTAAACGTCAAGGAAGGAAAAAAATGCACATTCAAACGTCAAATAAGGAAAATATTGCCATTTAAACGACGAATACGGACAAAAAATACATTTAAACATCAAACAAAGAAAAATTTGAGCTTCACACGTTAAATAAGGAAAATATTAGACATTTAAACGTCAAAAAAAGAAAAAACTTACATTTAAACGTCAAATAAGGAAAAAATACATTTAAACGTCAAATAAGAGGATACAATTTGACATTTAAACATCAAATAAGGGGGAGAAATGCGATTTAAGTCTCAAATAAGAAAAAAAATTGACATTTAAACGTCAAATAAGGAAAAAAATTGACATATAAACGCCAAATAAAGAAAAAAATTGACATTTAAACGCCAAATAAGGAAAAAATTTGACATTTAAACGTCAAATAAAGAAAAAAAAGTGAGATTTAAACGTCAAATAAGGCAAATATTGACATGCAAACGTCAAATAAAGAAAAAAGAGTTTTAAACGTCAAATACAAAAAAAAAATTGAGAAAAAACGTCAAAAAAAGATTTGAACGTCAAGGAAGGAAAAAAGACATTCAAACGTCAAATAAGAAAAAATTGCCATTTAAACGACGAATACGGAAAAAAATACATTTGAACATCAAACAAGGAAAAATGTGACATTCACGCGTTAAATAAGGAAAGTATTTGACATTTAAACGTCAAAAAAGAAAAAACTTACATTTAAACGTCAAAAAAGGGAAAAATGACATTTAAAGGTCAAATAAAGATGCAATTTGACATTTATACGTGAAAAAATGAAAAAAAACTTACCTCTAAACGTCAAATAAGGAAAAAATGACATTTAAACGTCAAATAAAGATGCAATTTGACAATTAAACGTCAAAAAAAGAAAAAAAACACATTTAAACGTCAAATAAGGAAAAAAGTGACATTTAAACGTCAAATAAGAAAAAAAAATGACATTTAAACGTCAAATAAGGAAAAAAATGACATTTAAACGTCAAATATAGATACAATTTGACATTTAAACGTCAAATAAAAAGGAGAAATGCGATTTAAGCTTCAAATAAGGAAACAATTGAGATTTAAACGTCAAATAAGGAAAGAAATTGACATTTAAACGTCAAATATGGAAAGAAATTGACATTTAAACGTCAAATAAGGAAAGAAATTGACATTTAAACGTCAAATAAGGAAAGAAATTGACATTTAAACGTCAAATAAGAAACAAATTTGACATTTAAAGGTCGCTCTTATTTACATGCTAAATCTTCAAGTTTTAGCTAGAATTTGCATAACACAAGACAATTATTGTTTATAATTACATCGTTTTTCCCACCTGACGGTACGACGCTGTATTAACTCAAAAATGACGCCAAAATAACTTCAAGTTAAAGTGCAATAAATATTTGGAAAAACATCTTATCATATCTTACAATTTTCACGTCACTACCACGTCATCTTAGTTGGCGACGCCGAAACAACGTCCACTTTTGTCTGCTGGGGCGTTGCTAAACGTGTAAAACGTGTTTTTGACGTTGTTTTGACGGTACCAAAACAAACCGTTTATCAATATGACGTTTGTTCGATGTCGTATTAAAGACACGTCGATAAATTGAATACCTGACAGTAATCTCTTGCTTTTTTACAAGCATTTCTTATATTTTCGTCGGCTGGGTGCCAATCTTGTGGTCCTCCTTCAGATAATAACCCCATCGCTAACCCGGAAGCGTTAACAATTCCAAGTCCTTGCTCCTAAAAATATAAATTTTAAAATCATATTTTCGCGAGAATTACAAAATTTAAACGTAAACATACTTTAAAATAAGGTAGATACTCTTTTAAAGTATCGTCTAATAAATTCAGTCTAGCGTAGCTCAATATCATATCGATTTTAACCGGAGTTTTTTCGACAAATTCTTTCAGCGCTGAAACTGGATATCCTGTAACTCCTATGTGTTTAATCAAACCTTTATCACGTGCTTCTACCAGGACAGGTAACGTGTTTTTAATGACATAATCGATAGAAGGTGCAAATTCGATATCGTGTATCTATGTATGTATATATAAAAAGATCAAGTTTAATCGGAATATTTTAACGGAATTAATTCAATTATACTTGTAAAATGTCAATGTATTCAAGCCCTAGCGTTTTTAAATTGTTCTCGATACACCATCTCGTTTTTTCCGCTGAAAAATCGAACATCTTATCCTTTTCGAGTTCGTATCTTCCTACTTTGGTCGCCATGTAATACGATTCTCGAGGTATCTCTTTGAAAAACTGCAAAATATAATTTAAATTAATTTATACGTTAATTTAAATTAAATAAATTATACTTCTCCAAGAAGTTGTTGGGAAACATTCTGTCCGTACCAATAAGCGGAGTCTATATAATTAATCCCGGATTTTAAAGCTTTTAATAAGGCTTGTTTGCAAGAATCGTAACCGTAAGCACTGTCAAACAAGAAAGATTAAATCAAATTTCGCGCCTAATATAGTTTAAAATTTTAAATCGACCAATTAGATTCGCCCAAATATGCGACTAAATTCAGAGTGATGCTTCAAATTTCCCGCTTTGACTTTGAATAAACAGCTGATTTTTTTTAACAATTTATTTCTTTTATATAAAATATTTAATAATTAAATTTAATTAGTAATTTTTATTATATTTGTGTATTATATAAGACACGAACGTACCCGTATAAAGTCGAAAACCCAGCTGCACCTAACGATAATTGAGATACCTTCAAGGCAGTGTTCCCAAAACTATTAAATTTCATTTTTTTCACGATTGATTCGTCGTGAAAACCTGATACGAATGTATTTGGTAGATCCATTTCGTTTCAGCGGATTTTGTAAACTTAGACAGAACGAATGTTGACCGTGAATAAAATTACTTTTATCTTCTTTTTTTACCAAACTATTTTTATCTTTTAATAATTGATAAATTAGCGTCATCTATTGACAAGTTTAAAAAACTACGCATGTCATTAAACAGTACTAATATTCAGCATGTTTAATGATATAAATTAGTAATTAATTTAAATATAATCGATTTTAATTCCGTATATAATTAAATTTTAATTAATTTTCCTTTTTTTTAAGTCAAAAATTTATTAACAGTTTCTTTTTATAATTAATATTGGCGACAGCTTTGCAATCAATAGAAAAGGATACAAATCGTAAGTTGTTATCGTTAAACAGAGATAAACATATTTTTTTATTAACCAATCAACGTGTTAAACAGGAAAAAATCCGAACATTTGAAGTTCACATTTACACCACGCTAGAATTGTTTTGTTTAGGTTATGTTGCATGTTCTGCATAATAGTCCTTTTATTTAGTATTTTCTTATTAATTTAAGAATTATTAATAAAGATGCAGGAAGATTATTACCCCCGAGGGGGCACCCGACCGAAATCAAACAACGACACCATCGTGAAATCGGAAAACGTGAGTACTATAAAGATAACTCTTCAGCAAGCTCTTAATTCCTCTCAATTTAAACCTTAGCTATTCAATACTTTATATACGAAAGGAAAGAAAAAGAATAAACAAACAAACGCGAAAAAGAATCAAAACGATGATGAGGTAGTCGAACAAGATTTACGTTTAACTTGCGCAGAATTATTATCCTACGATAAGATCGTATCAGGTATGGTAGTCTTAGGTTGCATCCGAAACATAGCTTCGTACACTATCGAGGTCGAAATGCCAGGGAGGACTTTTGCGAAGGTGGAAATCAATGCGATTTCAGACGGACTTACGAGAAGCTTATTAAGTCACGTCGAAGCGTCGAATGATGCAAATCTCGAGGAAAACGTAAGTAATTTTTTTAATAATGTTCGATATTTAATTTTATCGGAGGGAAATATTTAAGGTGTTGCAAATTTTATCGAAAATCTTTGCGATAAAACAATTTTTACCGATATATGTAATTAACGTTAGCGAAGATGAGAATCGGTGTAAAAAAGTGATGGGATCGTTAAATCCGAAATATATTAATTCGCATTTGAGATATACGATGTTCAAGAAGGGGATGATCGTGTGGGGAACGATTTTAGAGAAGTCGCATCATGTTTATATAGTCGATTTAGGTTGTAAGAATACTAGAGTTATCCTTCCGTTTAAGAATTGTAATGGTAAAACGTTCGGTGAGTATATTTACGTGTATAAGAGCGATGTGTAAATTTAGTCTCCTAAATGTTGTTTAGTCGAAGGCGAACCATCGTGGTTTATTATCCGGGAGTACAGATTCAAGACAATACTGCTACGATTACGGTTGATACAAATAAGGACGATATATGTGCTTCGATTAGTAAATCGGGTCATATTGATCAATTAGTGCCAGGAACCTGCGTTGAATTTACAACTACTCGTGTAAGTATTCGATTATTTCTTTTGTAATCGTTTTAATATGAACGTTGAAGATTTTGAACTGTTTTGTTGGGTACGTTGGACCACACTTGCACTGTGATTCTCTATTAAGTTTAGATCCTATTATTGAGAGCTACTCAATAAAATAACTGAATGCGTTAGAACTGTTTTACAATATTGGCTGTATAGAGAATAAACTGTAAAGGGCTGCGTATTGAGCCTTGAGGAACACTGCGCTTAATCGAAATGTCTTTTAGAATTTGTTCGGATAGCTAAAATGATGGTCCAGCTTAAAAAGCTGTTTAATCGTAATGTGTGGTTTGATTTTGTTTTTAAAAATTCATGTCTAGCCTAGCCTTGGTATCTATCTAGCTTAGTCTAGCTATATACACCTAGTCTTTACTTTTAGAAGGGCAATCTTCGAGAAGACTTGATTATCATTCACAGATTGTGTCGGATTTTTATCTATTCTAACCTGGCCTTGGTATCTATCTAGCTTAACTATCTAGTTAGCCAAGCTATCTATCCACCTTACTCTAGCTATAACTAAGGAAAACAATTGACATTTAAACGTCAAATAAGGAAAAAATTGCCATTTAAGAGACAAGTACGGAAAAAATGACATTTAAATGTCAAAAAAGCTGAGATTCAAACGTCAAACAAGAAAAAATTGACATTTAAACGTCAAACAAGGTTGCCGTTTAAACGACAAATACGAAAAAATGACATTTAAATGTCAAAAAAGGAAAAAAGTTGAGATTCAAACGTCAAACAAGAAAAAATTGACATTTAAACGTCAAACAAGGAAAAAAATTGCCATTTAAACGACAAATACGGAAAAAATGACATTTAAATGTCAAAAAAGGAAAAAAGTTGAGATTCAAACGTCAAACAAGAAAAAATTGACATTTAAACGTCAAACAAGGAAAAAAATTGCCGTTTAAACGACAAATACGAAAAAATGACATTTAAATGTCAAAAAAGGAAAAGTTGAGATTCAAATAAAAAAAAATGCCATTTAAACGACAAATACGGAAAAAATGATATTTAAATGTCAAACAAGGAACAAAAATGCCATTTAAACGACAAATACGGAAAAAATGACATTTAAATGTCAAAAAGAGGAAAAAGGTTGAGATTCAAACGTCAAACACGAAAAACATTTAAATGTCAAAAAAGGAAAAAGTTGAGATTCAAAAAAAAGAAAATGCCATTTAAACGACAAACACGGAAAAAAATGACATTTAAACGTCAAACAAGAAAAAAATGCCATTTAAACGACAAATACGGAAAAATGACATTTAAATGTCAAGAAGAGGAAAAAAGTTGAGATTCGAACGTCAAACAAAAACATTGACATTTAAACGTCAAATGGGGGAAAAATTGCCATTTAAATGATAATTACGGAGAAAATGACATTTAAACGTCAAAAACAAGGAAAAAAATTGTAAAATTGCCATTTAAACGACAAATACGAAAAATGACATTTAAATGTCAAAAAGAGGAAAAAGTTGAGATTCAAACGTCAAACATGAAAAAATTGACATTTAAACGTCAAATAAGGGGGAAAAAATTGCCATTTAAACGATAATTACGGAAAAAATTGACATTTAAACGTCAAACAAGGAAAAAATTGAAAATTGCCATTTAAACGACAAATACGGAAAAAATGACATTTAAATGTCAAAAAGAGGAAAAAAGTTGAGATTCGAACGTCAAACATGAAAACATTGACATTTAAACGTCAAAAAAAGGGAAAAAAATTACTATTTAAATGATAATTATGGAAAAAATGACATTTAAACGTCAAACAAGGAAAAAAATTGCAAAATTGCCATTTAAACGACAAATACAGAAAAAATGACATTTAAATGTCAAAAAGAGGAAAAAGGTTGAGATTCAAACGTCAAACACGAAAAAATTGACATTTAAACGTCACACACAAAAAAATTGACAATTAAACGTCAAATGAAGGGGAAGAATTGCCATTTAAACGATAATTACGGAAAAAATGACATTTAAACGTCAAACGAGGAAAAAATTGCAAAATTGCCATTTAAACGACAAATACGGAAAAAATGACATTTAAATGTCAAAAAGAGGAAAAGGGTTGAGATTCAAACGTCAAACACGAAAAAATTGACATTTAAACGTCAAAAATTGACATTTAAACGTCAAACACGAAAAAATTGACATTTAAACGTCAAACACAAAAAAATTGACATTTAAACGTCAAATAAGGGGAAAAATTGCCATTTAAACGATAATTACGGAAAAAATGACATTTAAACGTCAAACAAGGAAAAAAATTGCGAAATTGCCATTTAAACGACAAATACGGAAAAAATGACATTTAAACGTCAAACTAGGAAATGCAAAAACTATTGTGCTGCTTATAAAAACGTTCCGGAGCCCAAACAGTATCATTCAAAGTTTAAAGTTTAATCATTGAGGGGTGTCATTAGGCAGAAAAAACAATTCGGGACCTAATAACGAGCCCTGCGGGTACAGGGTGTTGAACGAGTTATTGATATTTGAAAAATAAATTAAATTGGAACCCTGATATGTCAAAACAACTTGTTGTAAATTGGCATTTGTTTGAAAATTTTGACATTTTGCTCTCCTCAGAAAGATGCCATTATTTCGGAGTAACGGAAAAATGTAACATTATGAAACTTAACATAACGTTAGAAGCATCTCCTGTGATGACAATAAATAGATGTAGACTTAAATACATTATACAGAGTGTTCTAGAAATCAGCGTCTTTTTGAAACAATTAAAATGCGAAAATCTTCACTATATTTTTATTGGTTTTAAAGATATTTCAAATTATTTCCCATTTTGCATAAAAAATGGAGATATGGAAAAATATCGCACTATTGTTACACCCTGTATATTGCAGCCATCATTAAAGAAGTGCTGTTTTGAAATTTCACCCCTAAGAAAGGGGGTGGCAACGTTTCTGCAAGTATATATGTATTGGGTGTTCCAAAAAAAGTTTATCAATCCGTTAATCATACAGCCTTTGGACTAACATTTTCTATTTGAGCGCTTTTTTTCGATATACAAGGTGTTAAAGTTAACTTTTTATGTAGTGTTTTATTGTTGGACATTTAGGTTCTTCGGGATGGATTAGAAGGACGATTCTACGACGACTATTTAGGATACATCAATCAAATCTATTTGGACAATCCCATGGATCCGTTACGAAAATACGAGGGTTCCACGATAAACGCGTACGTCCTGTACACCCATCCGGTGACTAAATTCACATTTTTAACGGTGAGGAATCCGCATCTACCTCAACACGAACCGGCACTACCGAACGGATTTATCGGCCAGGCAAAGGTGTCCTTATTCGCTTGATTTTAATTCATTTTTTTTTTAATTAATAACATATTTCTAGATCTTAAACAATACCGGGAAAGGCGTCATCGTCAGATTGAAGAAGAGCGAGTTCGGTTTAGTCACTCATAAACGTCTGATAAAATCGTTGAAATTGAACGATACTTCTAACATAACGGAGTTAGTCAGGCGGAAATTTCCAGTCGGGGGGACTCATTCCTGTCGAATTCTGGATTATATTAATATGGATAAGATGTATATTTGCACGTTCGAACGTAACGCGTTGAAAGAGGAGATTTTCACTAAAGACGATTTAAAAGTAGCTCAAGCTGTTAGCGGTGTAATAGAGGAGATTAACGCAAGTGGAATTGTGGTTAAAATAGGGAAAGTTACTGCGTTTGCGACTAATGAGCATCTAAGTAATTCCCAGTATAGCGATAATATTAAGAGGAATTATCGTGTTGGTAATCGGATTAATGCTCGGTAATTTTTTTTTTATTATTAGATAGATATAATTGAGTAATAACGATTTATTTCAGAGTTTGGAATATTGATGAGAATGGTGTTAAATTAACGTTGAAGCCAGATTTTCTACCTGACGGTAAATATCTTACCAACAACGAAATGGCTAAGAGGAACGATGAATATAAAGGAATGGTTATCAAAACTTACAAAAAGGGAGCTTTAATTTCATTCTTCGGTGGTGTTAAAGGTTGGCTTAAATGTTCAGGGTCCTCTAAGAATTATACGGATATGTTTTACCCCGGAGAAATTGTAAGTATGTTTATATAATATAAAGATAAATTTTAGAATTTTTTTTTGTCCTAGATAAAAGTGACGATTACCCATAATAACGGTAGTAGATTGTTCGTATCTCTAGATCCACCTGAAGTCCTTAATACGAGGAAATTGCAAGTCGGCCAGTACACGAGTGGAACGGTTGAATTGATTAAGAGCGATGGGATCTTCATTCGAACTGAATTCGCGAATTTCCAAGGCTTCCTACCCACCAGTCAAATTTCCATTAATTATAAATTGTCGAACGTCATGCTAAGTAAGGGAGCTTTAGATTACTTCAGTTTAAAATATGCAATTAGAGTGATATTCTATGAACTTGAAATATCTCGTAAACTACAAAAATTAGACATAGGAAACCTTGAATATAGTTTATCTAGATTTCAGTGCACAACTTAAAAATACCATAAAATACAGGGTGTTCCATTAAGAAAAACATAACTTTGGTACATTGCTAAGTTTTTAAACACCCTGTATATTGCCTATTATTTTTAAATTGTAGATCTAATCCGGTTACATTTATTCCAGTATAGAACTTTCCAAAAATGGTTACCGTTTGACTAACAGAGGCCACGGCGTTCCCACTGTTACACCCTATATAGGGTGGTCCAAATTTCTTGTCATAATATAGCACTTTGATAACCGTAAAACCGTCAAATGGTGGCGCCGCAAATTTTCAACTTTTAACCAAATCCTCCTAACTCGATTATCCCCCTGCCCTCCCCTTCTCCCACCCATATCGTACAAAAGTTGAGAGTCAAACATCAAACAAGAAAAAATTGACATTTAAACGTCAAACAAGGGAAAAAAATTGCCGTTTAAACGACAAATACGAAAAAATGACATTTAAATGTCAAAAAAGGAAAAAAGTTGAGATTCAAATAAGGAAAAAAATGCCATTTAATCGACAAATACGGAAAAAAATTATATTTAAACGTCAAACAAGGAAAAAAAAATGCCATTTAAACGACAAATACGGAAAAAATGACATTTAAATGTCAAAAAGAGGAAAAAGTTGAGATTCAACGTCAAACATGAAAAAATTGACATTTAAACGTCAAATAAGGGGGAAAAAATGCCATTTAAACGATAATTACGGAAAAAATGACATTTAAATGTCAAAAAGAGGAAAATGTTGAGATTCATACGTCAAACACGAAAAAATTGACATTTAAACGTCAAATAAGAGGGGCCATTTAAACGATAATTATGGAAAAAATGACATTTAAACGTCAAACAAGGAAAAAAATTGCAAAATTGCCATTTAAACGACAAATACGGAAAAAATTACATTTAAATGTCAAAATGAGGAAAAAAGTTGAGATTCAAATAAACATGAAAAAATTGACATTTAATCGACAAATACGGAAAAAAATTATATTTGAACGTCAAACAAGGAAAAAAATGCCATTTAAACGATAAATACGGAAAAAATGACATTTAAATGTCAAAAAGAGGAAAAAGTTGAGATTCAACGTCAAACATGAAAACATTGACATTTAAACGTCAAATAAGGGGAAAAAAATTGCCATTTAAACGATAATTAAAAAAATGACGTCAACGAGGAAAAAATTGCAAAAGTGCCATTTAAAAAAAATGACATTTAAATGTCAAAAAGAGGGAAAAAGTTGAGATTCAACGTCAAACACGAAAAAATTGACATTTAAACGTCAAATAAGGGGGAAAAAATGCTCGTTTAAACGACAAATACGAAAAAATGACAATTAAATGTCAAAAAAGGAAAAAGTTGAAAAAGTTGAAAATGATTTAAACAAAATAAAAAAATGATATTTAAACGTCAAAAAAAAAAAAATGCCATTTAAACGACAAATACAGAAAAAAATTATATTTGAACGTCAAACAAGAAGAAAAAAATGCCATTTAAACGATAAATACGGAAAAAATAACATTTAAATGTCGAAAAGAGGAAAAAAGTTGAGATTCAACGTCAAACACGAAAAAATTGACATTTAAACGTCAAATAAGGGAAAAAAATGCCATTTAAACGATAATTACGAAAAAATGACAATTAAATGTCAAAAAAGGAAAAAATGTTGAGATTCAAAAAAGGAAAAAAATGCCATTTAACGACAAACATGGAAAAAATGATATTTAAACGTCAAACAAGAAAAAAAAATGCCATTTAAACGATAAATATGGAAAAAATGACATTTAAACGTCAAACAAGGAAAAAATTGAGATTTAAACGACAAATATGAAAAAATGACATTTAAATGTCAAAAAAGAGGAAAAAATTGAGATTTAAACGATAATTACGGAAAAATGACATTTAAACGTCAAACAAAAATGGAAAACGATAATTACGGAAAAAATGACATTTAAACGTCAAACAAGGAAAAAATGACATTTAAATGTCAAAAAGAGGAAAAAAGTTGAGATTCGAACGTCAAACATGGAAAAATTGACATTTAAACGTCAAATAAGGGCAAAAAAATGCCATTTAAACGATAATTACGGAAAAAATGACATTTAAACGTCAAACAAGGAAAAAAATTGCCATTTAAACGACAAATACGGAAAAAATGACATTTAAATGTCAAAAAGAGGAAAAAAGTTGAGATTCGAACGTCAAACATGAAAACATTGACATTTAAACGTCAAATAAGGGGGAAAAAATTGCCATTTAAACGATAATTACGGAAAAAATGACATTTAAACGTCAAACAAGGAAAAAAATGCAAAAGTGCCATTTAAACGTCAAATCCGGCAAAAATGACATTTAAATGTCAAAAAGAGGAAAAAAGTTGAGATGAACATGAAAAAATTGACATTTAAACGTCAAATAAGGGCAAAAAAATGCCATTTACTTTATTGCACTGCGAAGTCCATTTTCTCTTAGAAAGTTTTACACCCACTAAGGAGGACTATAAAAATATCATTTCCCATACAAACTTAGCCACCCACTTAGGAGTTGAATTTTGAAAAAAAAACAGAAACCTTAAATAACGCTTGCAATATAAAATCAACATCCCCTCTAATAAAGAAAACAAAAATTACATGGTTGGATAAATTTACTGGATCTAGTAACCCATGACAAGTCATAAACTGCAAAAAATGTTTATTTTCTTTCGAATCTGTCTGATCTTCTGATGCTCTCTTTTATTCTCCAAAGCTTCCTTTGTATATATTTTACATTTCTAATGTATTGTGTTGATTAATTAATTTTGAAATAATTTGATCTAAATTGAAATTAACCCGGACTTTTAATAATGTAAAATGTGACAGGAATGAATCATTTGAGTTGATTGAAGGAACACTTAATTAGGGATTCTTCAACAAACTAAGACCAAAGGCCTGCAGATGTCGTCTAGTAAATGAGAAAGAAAATTAAATAAAAATCCTAAAAAGGGGGCCAGGAGAACAACCCTGTAGGACACCACAGATATACATTTTAGAGATGATTGAATGCCACCATGTTCGATCGTGAATTTGCGTCCCTTTAGGGCAACCAATTCGACCAAAGAGACGTTGAAATCGATTTTTGGCCCACACTTTCTTGGTTCTATTTCCAAACTGAGCAAATAGAGAATCGACAATATTTTATTTATGAAAATAGATACATTTTCCAAGCCATCCATCAGATAATACTCCTGTAAATCTAGGAGCAAAGATTTGGCTTCATCTAGACGGTGCTCCATCACATTTTCACCCATTTGGAGATCGTAATATAACACCAATTGATTTTTTCTGATGGAGACACGTGACAAATGTAATACACGGATATGCGTTCTCATTTATTAGTCCTAGAATAAATAGAAAGATTAAAATGATACAACCCTCATGTAGTAGGTTTTTTTTTTAAGACACCCTGTATAATAAAATGAGATATCGAAGAATATTGTATTAGTATTACACCTTGTATAAATTTACGATATAACTAATAAGAATTATTATCCGTTTTAGATCTATTTAACGTAGGTGAGAAAATAGACCGTTTAATGTGCATCGAGAAAGACAAACGGAGGACATTATCATTGCGTGAATACACCTATTACCACGATGACAAATTCTATGTCCCGAAAAGGAGCCAACTTAAATCCGGCATGCTCCTACGCTGCTCTATTAAATCTTATGATAAAAAACAATTATTATTAACATCACCGATACTATTTTTCAACAACACCATTCGTGTCTATAAAGAGGTATTAACCGCATAAATAATATAACTACACATTTAATTATTACGACTCCTCATCTTATAATTCTAGGACATCTTGGACGATGGAAGTTCACCAGATGATATCGACTTCGTTAAAGGACAAGCAGTCGTAGCCAAATTAACAGTGATCAACGAAAACCAACTTATCGCTTCAGTAAGGCTATCCGATGTGTTCGATTATGATTTCGAGGTAAACCGATATTAAATAATTAATCATCGGAATAAAATTATAATATAATTTTTTTGCAGTATCCGGTTGATCTATTAAGAAAATATTTAAACGAAGTGGATAAAATCCAGAAGAAATTCTTGCTGAAAGATGAGAGTATAGCTCGGTATTCGATTGGACAACGTGTCCGGTGTCAAATTAAAAAGATCAACAACGTTGGCTGTTCGGTCATCGTAGATGATGGTGTTCAAGGGATCGTTGCAGCTCAACATTGGCCTAGTACGTATATGTTGGTTTATATTTATAAAATTTAAACGTACAACCATTTTTTTTTTATATACAGATAAACCATTAATCGGTTCGACACACGAAGGTGTGATTTTATATGTAAATTTTGTCGATAACTACTTAGAAATCTCATTGAATAATTTAACAAATCAAAAAATTAATAAAATGCAAGGTAAGTCGTTTATATTTAATTATTTTATTATCAATTAAATTAAATTAATTTTTATTTTATTTAGGCAACACAACCGGGATACAAATCGGTCAAATTTTATACGCAAAAACCCTATTAATACGACCGGAATTTGTATTATGCAGCTTAGGCCCGCAAGGAAACAAACAAATCGGTTTCATGCCCGTCGCATTGCACGAAAACGACTTCAAACCGTGTTACGACTATTACAGGGATCTTACAGGGACGTTCAAATTTATCGTTACATCGTAAGTTGATTTTAATTAATTTAATTTTGTTTTCAAGTTTATAATTATAGGATTGCAAACGATAAAATTATCGGTTTGGAAAAGGGGTTAAAACTATCGTTGGAGAATAAGAATAAATCGAATTTAAAAAATATTTTCAAACGCAAACTATCTAAAACGGAATCGGACGATTTCGAAAGCTCTCCGAAGAAAATTCGCCCATCCTCACCGGAAGAAGAAGAGAAACCCGATATTAACATGGAAGAAACTGATATCGCCAGTTCCGAAAATAACTCCGATGTGAAGGAGGAGCTTTCGGAACCCTCTCCGGAATCGTCTAGTGACGATGATGAAGATCAAGACCGAGATGACGATGAGTCGGAATCGTCCAGTTCGGATTCGGAAGATGAGGAAATGGTGAGCGTCGATAAGAAGGAGAACGGCCGCGAAGAGGATGATGGTGATTCCAGCGAATCTGAGCGATCTTCTGATAGTACAGGAGAAAATGTCCGTCCTATAAATGGCTCGGTTGAGTTTAATTCATCGGAAAAACATACAGGTAGGGCTTTATCATCTTTCCATATTAGTTTAGATATTCCAAAGCGTTGGTCCCAAGATCGAGCACTGCGGCACCCCCGATGAAATTGTTAGCGTTCTTCTCTTTTCTAGGATTTCTTTTGAGCTGTCTTTCACTTTTTTTGCGGCTTCTATTTAGGACGTCCAACATTGCGAACGATTGAATATTTGTCAATCTTCTCTGTGGCTTTTACATCATCATACATCCATTCCTATCGATTTCCGGTGTTTAATTGTAGAAGCGCCTCCTTGAATATGCCAGTTGTCAAAATCTCAATAATTGCTATTGCGATCTGTCCTCGTTCGAGTCTTCGTTTGTTTTTGGGAAGTACTTTGTATCTCTTACCCCGTATATCTTAGAGGCTGCACATTGCACTGGTCTTCTCAGTGTTTGCTTTGAAATTTGTTAATGAGGACTCTTTTCACTCTTTCCGGGATTTCTTGCACAGTTCAAAGCCTGTACTAGCTAGGCGAACCTAGACATCTATATAACTTAGCCTTGCCGTTAATCTAGCCTAGCCTAGCTATCTATGTAGCTTAGCCTTGCCGTGAATCTAGCTTAGCCTAGCTATGTAGCTGTCTAGTCTAGTTTAGCTATATATCTAGCCTAGGTATCTGTCGCTTAACTATCTATTTAGCCTAGCCTACGTATTTATCTAGCTTAGTCTAGCTACATATCTAGCCTAGGTATCTATCTAGCTTAACTATTTAGCCTAGCTATATATCTATCTTATTCTAGCGATATATGTATCTAGCCCAGCCTAGCTATTTACCTATCTAGCTTAGCCTGGATATGTATCTAGCTTAGTCTAGCTATATATCTAGCCTAGCTATTTATTTATCTAGTATAGTCTAGCTACATATGTAGCTTAGTCTTTTTTTTTTTTTTGGGGCGAGGAGGGGAAAATCTTGCATAAGACGCCCGCTCAGGTTTTGTGCGCGGGTAGTGTCGGATTCTTATCGGGAAAGCCTCTTCCATCAGTTTACTTTTCGCTTGTTTAGCTCTGTTTTGCTCTTATAAGCAGTTACAGGGATGGTGTTCCTGCAATTACGTTCACTGCGTCTCCCGAGATGGTCTTGTACGCACTACAGATCCGAATCGACATATGGCGTCGCACTCTGGCCAGTTTACCCATTAGCGTTTCGTTTTCTGTGACCGCGTGCCACACCGGTGCAGCATACAACGCCTGGGAATTAACTATACTCGCGAGCACTCTCCTCTTAGACTATCCTGGACCTCCCACGTTCGACATAAGCCTAACTAATGCGGACACAGTCTTTTCTATCTTTTCCACCGTCTTCTGGATATGGTCAGCAAAGGTAAGTCTCTTGTCCATCCAAACTCCCAGGTATTTTATTAATTTTCTGTCTTGTCTGGTGCCAGTCGAAGCCCGTGGGATTGCAGCCACCCTGACACCAGCTTCAGTGATACGTTTGCATTTTCCATCAGTCCACCTTCCCTTTTAGAGGTCACCACCATTGCTATGTCATCCGCAAAGCCGACAAGTGTAGTACCTTCCGGTAACTGGATCCCAAAAAGTGCATCGTAGAGCACATTTCAAAGTGTTGAGTCCAATACTGACCCTTGGGGGACACCCCTGGTGATGTCTATAGTCTTCACTCCCCCTGCTGCTTCTATAATAAGGGTGCGACACGAAAGATATGATGCTATTAAGTTCCATAGGCCATTATCTATGCCTCTATTGCGTAGTTTTTCTAAGATAATATGCCATGAAGCGCTATTAAAAACGTTCTGCACGTCGAGCGTTATGACAGCGCAAAGCCTCCGGTATTTCCAGGAGAAATTTCGGCCGCTCTAGCCAAGCTAACTACGTCGTTTATGGCATCTGTAGTCGGAGGACCCTCTCTAAATCCATATTGGCTATTCGACAATCCACCAGTCCTCTCCAGTTTTTCCTTTAATCTTTTAACTATAAGTTGCTTAAAAAGTTTATCCTCCGCGTCCAAGAGACAGATGGGTCTGTAGGATGATGGTTAGCCTAGCTATCTATGTAGCTTAGTCTAGCTATATATCTAGCATAGCCTAAGTATCTATCTATCCTAGCCTAGCTATTTATGAATGTAGTCTAGCCTCTCTTTATCTTTATCTATTTAAACTAAACTATCTTTTTCTTAATTTTACTTAGAAGGGCAAAATCTTATATCAAGACATCCACATGGATGTTAATCGGGAGTAGTGTTAGGTTATACCGACAAAAGACTCCTTTTTTTTTTAATGTGGTGGGTGTTTAGTTGCAGTGACTCCGTAAACTGTATCGCTTGTCTGGCTATCACTGCAATTCTCGCGGTGTAGTTTTTGTGTGTGTATGTTGTGTTCAATTGGCTTTGTGACAGCATCATATCGCCTTTTATGATGCCGCGCTGTTAATCACTTTGCTCCCAACAGCGAATGGCAAGTCGATCCGGGATTAAACTCTCTGAAAAAATGTCACCGTCCCTCCAGAGAATTGAACCCCGGCGCCTATCGTCCTCTCACAACAATAGTCAGCCGCCTAACCACTGCGGCCATCGACCCCTTCTCGAGTCGTTTTGCACTCCTCGCACTGGAACCCGATTATAGATTACTTCAGCGCTTGCGTTGTCTATATGTTCCTCTTTGGCCTCTCATCTTTGGTCATTCTTCTTAGTCGCTATGATGTTACGGCAACCATTGTGATCTTTAGATCCCATTAAACTGTTCATCATGTTGGTTTCGTTAAAAGCTTCTCCGGTTTCTGCCTTGTAGTCAAGTCAGCGTTCTCTCTCTCTCTCTCTCTAATTTTACTGTATAGATATCTAGGGAAACACTACGTAAGATCTTTGTTACCACCACCCACTTTCTGGTTTTCTGAAATGGCCCTCTGGCGGATTTCAGGAGTTACAGCAATTCCTTCCGACCAAATTGTTCTACAGGCACTGTTGAGGATATGGTTGATCGCAAGGTTCAATTTTAAGACCATTGTTATTTTCAACTTATTAACTATATTTAACATTGTAGTAAAGTATTGACAAATTCTTGATTTTATATAATTTATTTTAGGAACTGAGAAAAGACGCGTCTCATTCTCTGAAGTTATCCAAAAATTTCCGATAACCGATAGCGACGGATCACCGAGATCTACGGCTAAATTCACACCGCCAAGTGTTCAAAATTATTTCGATTCCGATAAGGAGGAAGCGTCCGAAAGCAGTTCAGATGAAGATGATGCGGTACTTAACCTCTTCTTTTTATTATTTTCATTTGAACTGAATCTAGTGATCTAGTTTTTCTTTTGTGTTGAGCAGGAAAACGCAAAACCCAAAAAGAAAAAATTATCGCGAGCCGAACAAGCGGAAATCCTAAAACAACAGGAGGACGAATTGAGAAGGAAAGAAATCGAATTCGCTGAAGCTTCGGGTGTACCTCAAAGCGCCGAACAGTTCGATAGGCGCCTCTTAGCTGAGCCGAATTCGTCGGAGCTTTGGACGCAGTATATTTCATTCCATTTAGCTGTATGTTTCTGGTGTTTTTTTTTTTTTTAATTAATTTTTATTTTATGCGCAATTTAATTTATTTTAAATTTAGTCTACAGAAGTCGATAAAGCGAGAGCTGTCGTACGACGAGCCTTACAAACCATCGACATAAAAGCGGAACAGGATCGATTAAACGTGTGGATAGCTTCAATGAATTTAGAGAATTATTACGGGACGAAAGTAAGTTTTATTCGCAAATTTTTATTACACAAAAGATTACCAGGAATCCATATTCGGCGCAGGCGCATACCTATCAGCTTTAGATCGTTCGCCGGCTCGGTATTGTCGATTCCGTTCGATCCTCATCGCGAAATTCCTCGATAATTGCTTCGCTCGGCTGCTGCACTCCCTAAAATCGTCTATTAGGTCCTGGCACTTGTCGAAACCTTGCGGCATTCCGTACGCCTCCATGCAATCGATGAATTTCATTTCGATTTTCGCGCAACTACCGTACCATTGGTGGCTGATGTATGATTGGGTGAGATCAGTGAAAGGTGATCTGAAATACGGTGATAACGACATTGCTGCTGTTTGATTCGAAGTCGATTAGATTATTATTGTGATCGTTCTGACAGATCGTGACAGATTAATGTCATAAGCGACGTGTTCCCCTGGTAATCAATTGGTTTTTAAAATAGAGATTCCTATTTGATGCGGTTAAAGTGGCGGCAATTTTGAAAAATTCATTACGAATAGTGGCAAGAAATGTGCAAAAGTTCCCTTCACGTGACATACTTATATCAATATAGTTTTTTTTTATTTATTCCATACGTTTATGGCCTATTCTGTATACAAATTTTAAACACTAAACCTGTCGATATTTGACAATTCATATTTAATATATAAACGCCAAACTTATGCATTCCTGACGTTTAAATATCATTAAAAGTGTTTATATCGACGTGTAAACCGCGCTAGAGGCGACACCCTTTTGAGTGACCTATTTGACAGTTATCGAATTTGCTCATTTTTTACATTTATATGTCAAATCTCTCAAAAGTTTGTCATTTAAATATCCAACTTGTTCATATTTGATATTAAAATGTTAACCTGTTCCACATATATGACATTTAAACGTTAAACTTGTGCGTATTTCACATTATGACGTCAAGCTCGTACTTGCTTTCCTATATTTGACATTTAAATATTTAAACTTGTAGATCTCTTACACATATTTTGACATTTAAATGCCTAACCATGCGTATTTCACTTTTTTTTCCCTTATTTGACGTTTAAGTGTCAAATTTATTCTTATTCGAATTTAAAGTGTAAATCTCAATTTTCTCCTTGTTTGACGTTTAAATATAATTTTTTTTTCTTTGACATTTCAATCTCATTTTTCTCCTTTTTTTTTGACGATTAAATGTAATTTTTTTCCTTATTTGACGTTTAAATGTCAAGTTTTGATCTAATTGAGGATTTTTTTGTTTGACGTTTGAATCTCGACTTTTTTCCTTTTTTGACATTTAAATGTCAATTTTTTGTCCTTATTGTTTAAATATCAAATTTTTCTCTCTTTTTTTAACGATTAAATATAAATTTATTTTTATTTGACGTTTAAATGTCAATTTTTCCATTTGACCTTTAAATGTAAGTTTTTTTCTTTATTTGACGTTTAAATGTCATTTTCCTTATTTGACGTTTGAATCTAATTTTTGCGTTTTTTTTTTGACGTTTAAATGTCAGTGTTTTTCTTTTTTTGACGTTTAGATGTCTAATATTTTCCTTATATAACGTGTGAATCTCAAACTTTTCTCTGTTTGACGTTTAAATGTATTTTTTTCCATATTCGTCGTTTAAATGGCATTTTTTCTCCTTGTTTGACGTTTAAATATAAATTTTTTTTTTGACATTTCAATCTCATTTCCCACCTTTTTTTGACGATTAAATGTGATTTTTTTGTTTATTTGACGTTTAAATGTCATTTTCCTTATTTGACGTTTGAATCTCATTTTTTCGTTTTTTTTTGACGTTTAAATGTCAGTGTTCTTCTTTTTTTGACGTTTAGATGTCTAATATTTTCCTTATATAACGTGTGAATCTCAAACTTTTCTTTGTTTGACGTTTAAATGTATTTTTTTCCATATTCGTCGTTTAAATGGCATTTTTTCTCCTTGTTTGATGTTTAAATATAAATTTTTTCTTTAACATTTCAATCTCATTTTTCTCCTTTTTTTGACGATTAAATGTAATTTTTTTCCTTATTTGACGTTTAAATGTCAAGTTTTGATTTAATTTACTTTTTTCTTGTTTGACGTTTGAATCTCAACTTTTTTCCTTTTTTGACATTTAAATGTCATTTTTTTTTCCTATTTGTCGTTTAAATGTCAAGTTTTTCCCCCTTATTGTTTAAATATCAAATTTTTCCTTATTTGACATTTGAATCTCATTTTTCCCTCTTTTTTGACGATTAAATATAAATTTATTTTTATTTGACGTTTAAATGTCAATTTTTCTATTTGACGTTTAAATGTAAGTTTTTTCCTTTACTTGACGTTTAAATGTCAAACATTTTCCTTATCTGACGTTTGAATCTCATTTTTTCGTTTTTTGACGTTTAGATGTCTAATATTTTCCTATTTAACGTGTGAATCTCAAACTTTTCCTTGTTTGACTTTTAAATGTATCTTTTTTCCCATATTCATCGTTTAAATGGCATTTTTCTCCTCTTGTTTGACGTTTAAATGTCATTTTTTTCTTTGACATTTCAATCTCAATTTTTTTCCGTTTTTTGGCGTTTAAGTATCATTTTTTTTTACGTTTAAATGTCAAATATATTCCTTATTTAACGTGTGAACCTCAAATTTTTCCTTGTTCGATGTTTAAATGTCAATTTTTTCCTTGACATTTCAATCTCATTTCCCCTTGTTTTTTTGACGTTTAAATGTCAAGTTTTGATTTAATTGACGTTTAAATGTCAATTTTTTCTTGTTTGACGTTTGAATCTCAACTTTTTTCCCTTTTTGACATTTAAATTTCATTTTTTCTCTCCTATTTGTCGTTTAAATGTCAAATCTTTCCCCGTTATTTATTGTTTAAATGTCAAATTTTTCCTTATTTGACATCTGAATCTCATTTTCCGCTCTTTTTTGACGATTAAATATACATTTTTTCTTTATTTGACGTTTAAATGTCATTTTTTTACCTAGTTGACGTTTAAATGTCAAATTTTTTCTTTTTTTGACATTTAAATGTCATTTTTTTCTCCTATTTATTGTTTAAATGTCAATTCTTTTCCTTATTTGACGTTTAAATGTCAATTTTTTCGTTCTTTTACATTTGAATCTCATTACCTCTCTTTTTGTCGTTTAAATATAATTTTTTTCCTATTTGACGTTTAAATATCAATTTTTCGCCTAGTTGACGTTTAAATGTCAAATTTTTCCTTTTTTTAACATTTAAATGTAATTTTTTTCTCCTATTTATTGTTTAAATGTCAATTCTTTTCCTTATTTGACGTTTAAATGTCAATTTTTTCGTTCTTTTACATTTGAATCTCATTATCTCTCTTTTTGTCGTTTAAATATAATTTTTTTCCTATTTGACGTTTAAATGTCAATTTTTCGCCTAGTTGACGTTTAAATGTCAAATTTTTCCTTTTTTGACATTTAAATGTCATTTTTTTCTCCTATTTGTTGTTTAAATGTCGATTCTTTTCCTTATTTGTCGTTTAAATGACAATTTGTTTTTAATTCGACATTTAAATCTCAAATATTTTCCTTATTAAATCTCAATTTTTTCCCCTATTTGACGTTTAAATCTCAATTTTTTTTTCTTTATTTGATGTTTAAATTTTTTCCTTATTTGACATTTAAATCCCAAATTATTTTCTTATCTGACGTTAAAATCCCAAATTATTTCCTTATTTCACGTTTAAATGTCGATTTTTTCCCTCATTTCACTCATTTTCAATCATATCCGTTGTGTGTTGGCTATTAACCGTATCATGATTGTGAATCTCGAAGCGAAAGTAAACGACTAATAAATGTTTAAATGTCAAACTTTCGCAAATTTAACGTCACAATGTCAAGCGTCTATATAGCGACATTACAATATTAAATCAAAAATTAAGCTGACAAATTGCATGTCAAACTTGGCCATATCTAACCAAACTTCTTCATATTTACCATTTAATGCTGAACTTGTGCACATATCACATCTATCCTTTATAATTTGACATTTAAATGTCAAATTTATCAATATTTGACATGTTTAAAGTTTGACATCCTTGAAATTTAGAAATAATGATTTTTCAGGAAACTTTCACCAAAGTATTCGAAGAAGCCGTACGCTGCAACGACGATTTCACAATATACATGCAAACAATAAAGATATTAGCATCGACGAACAACAGCAGCGTCGAAGACTATATCAAGAAGGCGAGAGCTAAATTCAAGCAGAACCCGAAGATGTACATCGAAATCGGTAGAATCTATTATCTACAAAAACGATACGAGGAAGCCAGAAAATTAAAAGATATCGCTTTAATGACGATAAAGAGCACAGCCGAAAGTAAGCTAATTTATATTATACAAAAAATCAAATTATTTTATTAAATTCGATTTTACAGCCGTCCCATTAATTGTGAAATTCGCCATCATGGAGTTCGATTACGGCGAAGAATATCAAGCCGAGGCCTTGTTCGAAACGATATTACAATCAACACCGAAAAGGGTGGATGTTTGGTCAACTTACGTGGATCAATTGATGAAGAGAGATAAAATAGATATTGCTAGGTAAGATTAATCCGATATTGTAGGAAAATTTGATTTTTTATTTTTTTTTGTAGACGTGTGCTCGAAAGGGCTGTGACGCAACAATTAAATCTTAAAAAAATGAAAATGCTTCATAAAAAATATCACGCGTTCGAGAAGATCTTTGGGAACGAGGAAACGCAAGCCCAGCAAAAAAGACTGTTAGAAGCTTATATGAAACAATTTGAGAATGTACAGGAATGATTTTTTCCTTTTTAAAGATGTGTACATTATCGTAAATGTTATTTTTCGTTGTTTTTTAACCTTGTACAAAAATTTATTTATAATAAAAATAAAATATGTTTTATGGTAATAGTTATTATCATACTTACCTTTGTGACCTTTCCTCTATTTTTTTTTTTTTTATTAGAGATAATTGAAACATTATGCAAACGTATTCACAATGTCCAGGCGTGGAAATATAGAAACAGTGCGTTTTATTAATGTTAACATTTCGTATAAAATCATAATGGTCACTTAGACGATTTTGAAAAATCTGAGGAGCAAGAGATACCATCAATTTTCTGGAAACAGGGAACTTTAAAGTTCATTGAATTAAGTTTTTTTTTAGATAGTTGGGGTGAACAAAGAAATGAGCATATCCAGTGGGAAATTAGGGTGGAAAAAAGTTCAAGGAGATTCTACCAAGACTTTTTCTAGTATAAACTTCTTGTGAGGACTGGGCCCTCAAATTGAAACCAGAATTCAAAGCTATTCATTTCATCGCATCCTGTTAAAACAGAAACCGAAGAACTAAATGTTGATTTTCTTAAGATATTTAAAAACCTACAAGTTTTTAACAAATATCCTACATTCATATGAGCATTTCTTCATAATATTACATCTAGTTTGTCGTTTAAATAGCAATTTTTGTCCTTATTTGACGTTTAAATGTCAATTTTTTTCTTTGACGTTTGAATCTCAATTTTTTCGGTTTTTTTTACGTTTAAATGTCAAATATTTCATAATTTGACGGTTAAATGTCAAATATTTTCCTTGTTTGATATTTTATTGTAGTTTTTCGTTTTTATTAGTCGTCTAAATGGTAATTTTTTCCTTGTTTGACATTTGAATGTCATTTTTCTTTTATTTGACGTTTAATTCTCAAATTTTTCTTTATTTGACGGTTAAATGTCAAATATTTCCTAATTTGACGTTTAAATGTCAATTTTTTCGGTTTTTTTACATTTAAATGTCAAATATTTCATTATCTGACGGTTAAATGTCAAATATTTTCCTTGTTTAACGTGCGAATCTCAAATTTTTCCTTGTTTGATATTTTATTGTAGTTTTTCGTTTTTATTAGTCGTATAAAATAGTAATTTTTTCCTTGTTTGACATTCGAATGTCATTTTTTCTTTATTTGACGTTTAATTCTCAAATTTTTCTTTATTTGACGTTTAATTTTCAAATTTTTCTTTATTTGACGATTAAATGTTATTTTTTCTGCCGTTTAAATGTCTATGTTTTTCTTCTTTGAAATTTAAATCTCTTTTTGTTTACTTCACATTTAAATGTCAATATTTTCCTTATTTGATGTTTAAATCGTTTCTTTTTTTTTCTTTATTTGACGTTTAAATGTCAAATATTTCCTAATTTGACGTTTAAATGTCAATTTTTTCGGTTTTTTTACATTTAAATGTCAAATATTTCATTATCTGACGGTTAATGTCAAATATTTTCCTTGTTTAACGTGCGAATCTCAAATTTTTCCTTGTTTGATATTTTATTGTAGTTTTTCGTTTTTATTAGTCGTCTAAAGTAGTAATTTTTTCCTTGTTTGACATTCAAATGTCATTTTTTCTTTATTTGACGTTTAATTCTCAAATTTTTCTTTATTTGACGTTTAATTTTCAAATTTTTCTTTATTTGACGGTTAAATGTTATTTTTTCTGCCGTTTAAATGTCCATATTTTTCTTCTTTGAAATTTAAATCTTTTTTCTTTACTTCATATTTAAATGTCAATATTTTCCTGATTTGATGTTTAAATCTCTTCTTTTTTTTTTGTTTGACGTTTAAATGTCAAATATTTCCTAATTTGACGTTTAAATGTCAATTTTTTTCTTTGACGTTTAAAACTTAATTTTTTCGGTTTTTTTTTTACATTTAAACGTCAAATATTTCATTATCTGACGGTTAAATGTCAAATATTTTCCTTGTTTAACGTGTGAATCTCAAATTTTTCCTTGTTTGATATTTTATTGTAGTTTTTCGTTTTTATTAGTCGTCTAAAATGGTAATTTTTTTCCTTGTTTGACATTTGAATGTCATTTTTCTTTATTTGACGTTTAATTCTCAAATTTTTCTTTATTTGACGTTTAATTTTCAAATTTTTCTTTATTTGACGGTTAAATGTTATTTTTTCTGCCGTTTAAATGTCCATATTTTTCTTCTTTGAAATTTAAATCTTTTTTCTTTACTTCACATTTAAATGTCAATATTTTCCTGATTTGATGTTTAAATCTCTTCTTTTTTTTTTGTTTGACGTTTAAATGTCAAATATTTCCTAATTTGACGTTTAAATGTCAATTTTTTTCTTTGACGTTTAAAACTTAATTTTTTCGGTTTTTTTTTTACATTTAAACGTCAAATATTTCATTATCTGACGGTTAAATGTCAAATATTTTCCTTGTTTAACGTGTGAATCTCAAATTTTTCCTTGTTTGATATTTTATTGTAGTTTTTCGTTTTTATTAGTCGTCTAAATGGTAATTTTTTTCTTGTTTGACATTTGAATGTCATTTTTCTTTATTTGACGTTTAATTCTCAAATTTTTCTTTATTTGACGGTTAAATGTTATCTTTTCTGCCGTTTAAATGTCCATGTTTTTCTTCTTTGAAATTTAGATCTCTTTTTTATTTACTTCACATTTAAATGTCAATATTTTCCTGATTTGATGTTTAAATCTCTTCTTCTTTTTTTGTTTGTTTGACGTTTAAATGTCAAATATTTCCTAATTTGACGTTTAAATGTCAATTTTTTCTTTGACGTTTAAATCTTAATTTTTTCGGTTTTTTTTTTACATTTAAATGTCAAATATTTCATTATCTGACGGTTAAATGTCAAATATTTTCCTTGTTTAACGTGTGAATCTCAAATTTTTCCTTGTTTGATATTTTATTGTAGTTTTTCGTTTTTATTAGTCGTCTAAAATGGTAATTTTTTCCTTGTTTGACATTTGAATGTCATTTTTCTTTATTTGACGTTTAATTCTCAAATTTTTCTTTATTTGACGGTTAAATGTTATCTTTTCTGCCGTTTAAATGTCCATGTTTTTCTTCTTTGAAATTTAGATCTCTTTTTTATTTACTTCACATTTAAATGTCAATATTTTCCTGATTTGATGTTTAAATCTCTTCTTCTTTTTTTGTTTGTTTGACGTTTAAATGTCAAATATTTCCTAATTTGACGTTTAAATGTCAATTTTTTTCTTTGACGTTTAAAACTTAATTTTTTCGGTTTTTTTTTTACATTTAAACGTCAAATATTTCATTATCTGACGGTTAAATGCCAAATATTTTCCTTGTTTAACGTGTGAATCTCAAATTTTTCCTTGTTTGATATTTTATTGTAGTTTTTCGTTTTTATTAGTTGTCGAAAATGGTAATTTTTTCCTTGTTTGACATTTGAATGTCATTTTTTCTTTATTTGACGTTTAATTCTCAAATTTTTCTTTATTTGACGGTTAAATGTTATTTTTTCTGTAGTTTAAATGTCCATATTTTTCTTCTTTGAAATTTAAATCTCTTTTCTTTGTCAATATTTTCCTTATTTGATGTTTAATTCTCTTCTTTTTTTCTTTATTTGACGTTTAAATGTCAAATATTTCCTAATTTGACGTTTAAATGTCAATTTTTTTCTTTGACGTTTAAAACTTAATTTTTTCGGTTTTTTTTTTACATTTAAACGTCAAATATTTCATTATCTGACGGTTAAATGCCAAATATTTTCCTTGTTTAACGTGTGAATCTCAAATTTTTCCTTGTTTGATATTTTGTTGTAGTTTTTCGTTTTTATTAGTTGTCGAAAATGGTAATTTTTTCCTTGTTTGACATTTGAATGTCATTTTTTCTTTATTTGACGTTTAATTCTCAAATTTTTCTTTATTTGACGGTTAAATGTTATTTTTTCTGTAGTTTAAATGTCCATATTTTTCTTCTTTGAAATTTAAATCTCTTTTCTTTGTCAATATTTTCCTTATTTGATGTTTAATTCTCTTCTTTTTTTTTTTTTATTTGACGTTTAAATGTCAAATATTTCCTAATTTGACGTTTAAATGTCAATTTTTTTCTTTGACGTTTAAAACTTAATTTTTTCGGTTTTTTTTTTACATTTAAACGTCAAATATTTCATTATCTGACGGTTAAATGCCAAATATTTTCCTTGTTTAACGTTTAAATCTCAATTTTTTCGGTTTTTTTACATTTAAATGTCAAATATTTCATTATCTGACGGTTAAATGTCAAATATTTTCCTTGTTTAACGTGTGAATCTCAAATTTTTCCTTATTTGATATTTTATTGTAGTTTTTCGTTTTTATTAGTCGTCTAAATGGTAATTTTTGTCATTGTTTGACATTTGAATGTCATTTTTTCTTTATTTGACGTTTAATTCTCAAATTTTTCTTTACTTGACGGTTAAATGATATTTTTTCTGTAGTTTAAATGTCCATATTTTTCTTCTTTGAAATTTAAATCTCTTTTCTTTGTCAATATTTTCCTTATTTGATGTTTAAATCTCTTCTTTTTTTTTTTTTATTTGACGTTTAAATGTCAAATATTTCCTAATTTGACGTTTAAATGTCAATTTTTTTCTTTGACGTTTAAAACTTAATTTTTTCGGTTTTTTTTTACATTTAAACGTCAAATATTTCATTATCTGACGGTTAAATGTCAAATATTTTTCTTGTTTAACGTATGAATCTCAAATTTTTCCTTATTTGATATTTTATTGTAGTTTTTCGTTTTTATTAGTCGTCTAAATGGTAATTTTGTCAATTGAATGTCATTTTTTCTTTATTTGACGTTTAATTCTTAAATTTTTCTTTATTTGACGGTTAAATGTTATTTTTTCTGCCGTTTAAATGTCCATGTTTTTCTTTGAAATTTAAATCTTTTTTCTTTACTTCACGATTAAATGTAAATATTTTCCTTATTTGATGTTTAAGTGTCAATTTTTTTCCCGATTTGACGTTTAATCAGGGGCGCTCCAACCCGAGGGTGCTAGGGGTGCGGGGCACCCGGGCGGCAAGTCAAGGGTTAATGTTAAATAAAGAAAATGTCAAAAGTAAAATAATTGATGTTGAAGTTCTTCTTTTATTACTAACAATTTTTAATGGCGATTTTTAGAACCGGAGACTAATTGCTTGAGTCGAAATGGTGGTATTTCTAATTGTAATTATTTTTTTGACGATCACAAATTGCTATTGAATTTATTTATGTCATTTTTTTCAACAAAATATTATCCTTTATCGCCAACGTCGGTGAATTTACTTATACAACAATATCATTTTATTATTGTTGTTAAAATTAATAAAATAAATATTTTTTACAATTCATTCTTTCATTTAAGAAAAAAATATTTCAAAAAAGATTTAGTTATCGATAAAGCAAGGGGGAGGGCGGCAAAATTATTATCGCACACGGGCGGTAGGAACGGCCCTGCGTTTAATTGTCAATTTTCTTCCTTATTTGACGTTTAAATGTCATTTTTTTGCCGTATTTGACGTTTACATCTCAATTTTTTGACGTTTAAACGTTAATTTTTTCCTTATTTGAGGTTTAAATCGCATTTCTCCCCCTTATTCGACGTTTTAATGTCAAATTGTATCCTTATTTGACGTTAGAATGTCAGTTTCTTCCTTATTTAACTTTTTAAATGTCAAACTGATGTATATTTCACATTTTTGCAGATTTAACTCTTGCTTCGCGACGTTTCTTAAGAAGTTAGATGTTCAAGTTGCTCGACTTAAATTTAATTGTTAGTACCTACGTATGGTTTATCATAACAATAAAAGTTAACTTGTCAACATGAACTTTTTAGTTTAACCTTAGTTGAGATCGAATTATGTCCAGTGGGACGAAGGTTTCAGGCTCGTCGACTTAGAAATAATTACAAGGAACGTATTAAAGGTATTAAAGGAAGTTTAAAGTAAATACATCAAAAAAAGATTAAAGAATACGCATAATATGTTTTTATTACCAAAAATTTCGAGACACAATTTTTACACAAAACAAAAATAATAAAAATAAACGGTATAGAATGTTTTAGTATGAATTATATCTAAAAAATCTCATATAATACAATAAGATAATTGTTGTGTACTGTTTTTTTTTTTTGCATTATCCTAACGTTATATACAAAGTGGACATTTACTTATTACATAATATAAATCGATGTATATATGCAGCAACTGTATAAAATTCCATTATTGCAATTAAATATAATATACACATGTATCACATTTATAGAAACGTTCACGAGACGCACACGTACACACAAACATTCAAACGGAACCATTCGAAAAGCGATCGTTAAAAAAGAAACAAGGAGAGGGAATAGGGGAGGACAAATTAGGAGAGAGAACGACTCAGATTTGCAGGTGCCTAGACTACACTTGAAGATGCTATATTACACGTGAAGAGGAAGATATGAATACTGCTATTCTTAGATTTTATTGGAAATGCTTAATTCCTAATGGCAACCTCTTTAAGTAAGTTGTGGTTTCCGTAATCGGTATCGTCTGAAACATAAGAAGCGTTAATGTTATAATGATTATAATCGATGAGGACAAAGATTTGATGAACACAATCGGGAAAATAATAAAAAGGATCTTCAAAGAATGAAATAACATTTTTTACAGGATTTAGTTGTTAGGTAGATCTAGAAAGTACTTAACTCGAAACAGAAATGATAACCTTGAAGGTAAACTCTGTGCTAAGTTTGCATCTTCTGCATCGAAATCCTGCACTAATCCCTAAACAAGCCCCTAGCAAACTGTACATTTCATCTCATACTAATGGAGAAAATAATTATTCCTCCTGTTTAAATTCAATCGTAATGCCCAACACAGTAAACCAAAAAAGCCTGTACTAATTCTGACAATCCTCCTCAAAACAATCAATTACTGTCGTTTACTTGAATTTGCTGCAGCAAAATATCCCGTCAAGTATTCGTGAGCAGTTTGGGGATGAAGAGGTCGATTAGTTTCAGCAAGATGGAGCCACCTCCCCACTATCATCGTGATTCGAGACCATATCTCAATGAAAATCTACCTAAGAGGTGCCATCGACTGACCTCCTCTTTGCGGGGACTCATCAAAGATAAGGTTTATCTGTCAAAATCGGTTAAATTAGATCTATCGAAGGCGGAAATTGATATTTCGTATTTTGCGATGAAAGATTAAACTGAAGATAAACAAGGTTTCAAGAACGGATTGCCGCAACTTCCTTTCTACAGGATACGATCCCGCATCTATCAAAAATGTTACGAGGGCTTCCGATATTTTGGGCCACAAAATTTGTTTTGAACAACACCATTTTTGATAGACGCTATCGAAATCCAGAGACATCGCCAGCATCTCAACCGCTTCATTGTCGTGTGCTTACGAATCACACCCGCAAGTCCATCTTCCCCTTTTTAGAAATGTTTCGCCTCTAGCGTGGTTGTTTGACGCTTAAATGTCCATTTTTCCTTATTTGACATTTAAATGTTTTTTTTACGTTTTTTCTTTATTTGATGTTTATAAATGTCAAATATTTTCCTTATTTGACGTGTGCATCTCAATTTTTTCCTGGTTTGACGTTTAAATGTCATTTCTTTTCGTATTTGTTGTTTAAATGGATTTTTTTCCTTGTTTGACGTTTAAATGTCAATTTTTCCTTATTTGACATTTAAATGTTTTTTTACGTTTTTTCTTTATATGATGTTTATAAATGTCAAATATTTTCCTTATTTGACGTGTGAATCTCAATTTTTTCCTGGTTTGACGTTTAAATGTCAATTTTTCCTTATTTGACAGTTAAATGTTTTTTTAAGTTTTTTCTTTATTTGATGTTTATAAATGTCAAATATTTTCCTTATTTGACGTGTGCATCTCAATTTTTCCTGGTTTGACGTTTAAATGTCATTTCTTTTCGTATTTGTTGTTTAAATGGAATTTTTTTCCTTGTTTGACGTTTAAATGTCAATTTTTCCTTATTTGACATTTAAATGTTTTTTCTTTATTTGACGTTTATAAATGTCAAATATTTTCCTTATTTGACGTGTGAATCTCAATTTTTTCCTGGTTTGACGTTTAAATGTTAATTTTTCCTTATTTGACATTTAAATGTTTTTTTAAGTTTTTTCTTTATTTGATGTTTATAAATGTCAAATATTTTCCTTATTTGACGTGTGCATCTCAATTTTTCCTGGTTTGACGTTTAAATGTCATTTCTTTTCGTATTTGTTGTTTAAATGGAATTTTTTTCCTTGTTTGACGTTTAAATGTCAATTTTTCCTTATTTGACATTTAAATGTTTTTTTAAGTTTTTTCTTTATTTGATGTTTATAAATGTCAAATATTTTCCTTATTTGACGTGTGCATCTCAATTTTTCCTGGTTTGACGTTTAAATGTCATTTCTTTTCGTATTTGTTGTTTAAATGGAATTTTTTTCCTTGTTTGACGTTTAAATGTCAATTTTTCCTTATTTGACATTTAAATGTTTTTTCTTTATTTGACGTTTATAAATGTCAAATATTTTCCTTATTTGACGTGTGAATCTCAATTTTTTCCTGGTTTGACGTTTAAATGTCAATTTTTCCTTATTTGACATTTAAATGTTTTTTTAAGTTTTTTCTTTATTTGATGTTTATAAATGTCAAATATTTTCCTTATTTGACGTGTGCATCTCAATTTTTCCTGGTTTGACGTTTAAATGTCATTTCTTTTCGTATTTGTTGTTTGAATGGAATTTTTTTCCTTGTTTGACGTTTAAATGTCAATTTTTCCTTATTTGACATTTAAATGTTTTTTTTACGTTTTTTCTTTATATGACGTTTATAAATGTCAAATATTTTCCTTATTTGACGTGTGAATCTCAATTTTTCCTGGTTTGAAGTTTAAATGTCATTTCTTTTCGTATTTGTTGTTTAAATGGAATTTTTTTCCTTGTTTGACGTTTAAATGTCAATTTTTCCTTATTTGACATTTAAATGTTTTTTTAAGTTTTTTCTTTATTTGATGTTTATAAATGTCAAATATTTTCCTTATTTGACGTGTGCATCTCAATTTTTCCTGGTTTGACGTTTAAATGTCATTTCTTTTCGTATTTGTTGTTTAAATGGAATTTTTTCCTTGTTTGACGTTTAAATGTCAATTTTTCCTTATTTGACATTTAAATGTTTTTTCTTTATTTGACGTTTATAAATGTCAAATATTTTCCTTATTTGACGTGTGAATCTCAATTTTTTCCTGGTTTGACGTTTAAATGTCAATTTTTCCTTATTTGACATTTAAATGTTTTTTTAAGTTTTTTCTTTATTTGATGTTTATAAATGTCAAATATTTTCCTTATTTGACGTGTGCATCTCAATTTTTCCTGGTTTGACGTTTAAATGTCATTTCTTTTCGTATTTGTTGTTTGAATGGAATTTTTTTCCTTGTTTGACGTTTAAATGTCAATTTTTCCTTATTTGACATTTAAATGTTTTTTTTACGTTTTTTCTTTATATGACGTTTATAAATGTCAAATATTTTCCTTATTTGACGTGTGAATCTCAATTTTTCCTGGTTTGAAGTTTAAATGTCATTTCTTTCCGTATTTGTTGTTTAAATGGAATTTTTTTTCCTTGTTTGACGTTTAAATGTCAATTTTTTCTTTGACGTTTGAATCTCAATTTCTCTGTTTTTTGACGTTTAAATGTCAGTTTTTTAACATTTAAATGTAATTTTTTTCGTATTTATCGTTTAAATAGCATTTTCTCCCTTATTTGACATTTAAATGTCAATTTTTTCTTTGACGTTTTAATCTCCAATTTTTTCCGTTTTTTTTTGACGTTTAAATGTCGGTTCACACTCAGTTTTAGCCGAACATTTTCTCGGCACAGGCCACAAAATTTGTTTTGAACAGCACTATTTTTTATGAAAGGCAAGGAAAGCTATCGAAATACAGAGGCATCGCCTTGTTAGAAATGTTTCGCCTCTAGCGTGGTTTTTTGACGTTTAAATTTCAATTTTTCCTTTTAATTTGACATTTAAACGTTTTTTTAAGTTTTTTCTTTATTTAATGTTTATAAATGTAAAATATTTTCCTTATTTGACGCGTTAATCTCAATTTTTTCCTGGTTTGACGTTTAAATATCATTTCTTTCCGTATTTGTTGTTTAAATGGAATTTTTTTTCCTTGTTTGACGTTTAAATGTCCATTTTTCCTTATTTGACATTTAAATGTTTTTTTAAGTTTTTTTCTTTATTTGATATTTATAAATGTCAAATATTTTCCTTATTTGACGTTTAAATGTCATTTTTTCCGTATTTGTTGTTTAAATGGAATTTTTTTCCCCTTGTTTGATGTTTAAATGTCAATTTTTTATTCGACGTTTGAATCTCAATTTTTCCATTTTTTGACGTTTAAATGTCAGTTTTTTTTAAACATTAAATGTCATTTTTTTTCGTATTTATCGTTTAAATAGCATTTTTCCCCTTATTTGAAATTTAAATGTCAATTTTTTCTTTGACGTTTTAATCTCCAATTTTTTCAGTTTTTTTTGACGTTTAAATGTCGATTCACACTCAGTTTTAGCCGAACATTTTCTCGACATAGGCCACAAAATTTGTTTTGAACAACACCATTTTTGATAGAAGCTATCGAGATCCAGAGACATCGCCAGCATCTCAATCGTGACGATGGTTACTCCCTCTCTTGTATTTGGAAACCTGTTCTTTCCGCTTCATAGTCCCGTGCTTGCGAATTACACCCGCAAGTCCAGCTTCTCCTTGTCAGAAATATTTCGCCTCTGACGTGGTTTACACGTCGAATTACCGTGACTTTGCAAGCCCTCAATATTATTTAATCTTTCAAAAACGTTTTTAACTATACAGGGTGTCCAGATCTTGCTGCACTACCACCAACTTTTTTATCTTAAATATAACACCCTGTATTTTATACTAATCTCGAATTGTACGTAACATTTCCTTTGAAATTATATCGGATTTGATACATCGTTGAACAACTTCATTTCGTAAAATGAAAGGATTCATTTGTTATTCATCTAATACAGGGTGTTGTATATTTAATGTCAATTTGTGCTAATCTGGAAGACATTAGATTTAAGTTTAAGATATACAATTTAAAAAAACCTCTAGCGCCCTCTCATGGTAGCGGAAATAATAATATTAAACATTTATATTTAAATTTTCGAAAAAATTTAAACAGCGTCCCCCTTTTTTGTATTCAATTACGCCATCTAGCGGTCGTCCTTTAGTTACTGACTTATTCTTATTTGCTCACCCAGTATATACAATATTTACAAATTAAACAATAATTAACAAAAAAAAAAAGATCGCAAAATCACATAGTAGCTCTTTATTGTTTCCTAGAAACTTAAAAGGAAAAAAAAAAATAGGAAGACAATCACACTTTGCACCCTACAAACATTTACTTACCGTCTTCATTTTCATCAATATTCGGATCATTCTGCTGGAAATGATCATGATCGTAATCAACATCAATCCGATTCTTCTGCTCATCCTGCTTACCACCTACATTAGGATCATCATTAAAACCGCCAACATCGAATATCTCGTTAGCCCCGTTCTCCTTATCTTGAGCATCCATCACAATCTTATCACCACCGACAGATTTCTCCTTATCGTTAACATCCTCAGCGACATTCCTATACCTATTATTAACTAAATTAGCGTCCACCTCGTTCTCCTCTACCGGTAAATTCTGAACGGCGACCACTCCTTTCGGTAACTTCTTACTAGGCGATGGGATCGGATCAGGATTATTACTGATGTTACTCTTCTGAGACGTTTTATTTTGAGGGGTTTCCGGCGTTAACGTGGGTACCTTAAGGGGCGGTGCTTGTTCCAAACTAGCCCTGGAGCTTTTTAATCGCGAATTGGGCGTACTCGATTGTTGCGCTTTTTGCGGAGGTGGTAGGACGACTTGGGCTAGACTGTCTTTAACGGCGTTTTCGCCTACTTGATTGGCGTGATTCTGTTCGTCCGCGTTGTTCGGTGGTAAATCCGCGACGTTGTTCGAGGATATTTTATATTCCCCATCCTTAACTGAGATCTGTTTAGCATAGCTTGGTTTTGGTGAGCCCGTATCTGAGATATTCGGCGCCTGTAACGTATCTTGATTTTCGGGATTTTGTTGCTGTTAAAAAAATGAGTTTTATTTAATTTTTTCTGACGTTAATGCTGTTATTTTATAAATAATATCGTTAAACAAAACGATTCGGTATTGTTTATATGTCATTTGTTTATTGTTATGTGTTGTATTGATTTTTTTTTAATTTCTAAATAAATATTTCGAATAAAACGGTTTTTTTCAAATTTTTGCTATACCGGGTGTCCGAAATTGGTTCTCAAACCCCTAATTTATTTTTTTATTAATTTGTATTGGAGAGACTACCGCGTCTAATAAATATTGCCTGTAAAATTAGTGATTTTTGAATTATTTCACTATAATTTTTACAAAACTATACCGGGTGTTCAGAAAAAATCCAAATTTTTATCCATTTTCTTATATCCAAAGTTATTATTGTATTATCAAATAACAACTCGTATATTTATTTTTATATTCTATTTTTGACTTGTCTACGAAGACATGGTCGTATACAGAGGGTTTCGAATGAAACCCTCTGTATATTCTATTCTCCCATAAAGAATTATTATTAATCGGTATTCGGTTATGTGTTGTATTGTTTTTTTTTTAATTCCTAAAAAAACATTTCGAAGAATTTTTCAAAATTTTGCTATACCGGGTGTCCCAAATTGGTTCTCAGACCCCTAATTTTTTTTAAATTAATGTGTGTTGGACAGACTCCTTCGTCTAATAAACCTTGCATGTAAAATTATTAATTTTTGAATTATATCTCAATTTTTGTAAAAAAAAAAAAATTGACAGCTACGGGCTAATTAGGTACTAAAAAAAAATTAAAGCATGTGCAAATTTAAAATTTATGTAATCGTTAAGGAAAACTCTAGCTGTATCAAACGCAGTATTATAAATTTTACAAAACTATACAGGGTGTTCAGAAAAAAAAAATTCCAAACTTTTTATCCATCTCCTCCTATCCAATCTTGGGCTCGTGGGCCCTCATCAACAACCGTATTATTATTATTATTCGGTATTCGGTTGATAATGAGTAGGTACCCATGAGTCTTCGAAACGCGTGTCCCGATTTAATTAATTTTAAATTGTGTGATGTTGGGGTGTAACCGATTTTTTATCTGTATCTTACGAACCCACAGTCCTTGAAAAGTAATTCCAACGACTGGCACAAAATATGTTGGTGATGGGTGGCCATTTTGACAAATTTGTTCATTTAAAAACAAAAAAATTTTGGATAGATATCTCCCGTTATTTAATTGCAAACAACTTTTTCAAATAGCTTTCTTTGATATCTTCAAAGATAACTCCATTTTTTTGCCAATTCGTAATGAATTTTTCAAAATTGCCGCCATATTGGTGCTGACGTGACGTATGTTTTGAACGTGATAAATGTCAATTAATCTGTAGGTTTATAATATAGAGGGCTACACTAGTCACATTTTAAATAACTTCTTAAGTTTAAAGTCCCTAGATTTACAAAGTACCACAATAGGTAAGGCACCTATGTTAATAAGAGAGGAACACCCGGTATATATATTCCTAACATGCTTCCTGTTTTTTGGCACTTTTCTTTGATTTTTTTTAAAATAAATAACTCAACTATTTACTATTAGCGCAAAATCAAAGTTAATGAAATCACGAATAAAATGATATACAGAGTGATTGATTAAGACCATCGCCTTATCGTTAAAAAGATCGAGCTTTCTAATCATAATGAATTTCTACAAAGTTGTATAAGCATATAGGTAGGGCAATTAAATCTATTTAATAAAAATATTTTCAAGATGGCGGCACTTCCGGAAATCGACATCAACTTTCTAATTTCAAATAGAATGACGATGATGAGAACAACCTCTCCAAATAGCTGATTTTTGATATCTTCAAAGATAAACTCCATTTTTTACCAATTCGTAATTCATTTTTCAAAATTGCCGCCATATTAGCGATCACGTGACATACGTCAAAATCGATTTTTAGGTTAAATTTTTTATCTGGATCATGTTATATAAATATATAGAGAGTGCTTCCATTAAAAAAGAAAACGAACTAAATTGTACACCCCATTCTGAACACACTGTATATAGCCATACTACACGGCTCATTAGGAGGATTAAATAAATTCGCATAACATTTATTACATATTATAAACATCGTCAAATGTTACTGTAACAAAAGAAATCATCCACTTCCTGTTACACGGGGAAAATCAGTCTGGAACACCCGGTATATACATTCCTAACATGCTTCTTGTTTTAGGCGCTTTTCCTTGATTTGCTTTCATAAATAACTCGACTATTTATTTACTATTAGCACGAAATCAAAGCTAATTAAATCATAAATAAAATGATATACAGGGTGATCGATTAAGACCGTCGGCCATTGGAAATATTGAGCTTCCTAATGATAATAAATTTCTGCAAAGTTGCATACATATGCGTATAGGGGGCTGATTAAATTTATCCATTAAAAATATTTTCAAGATGGCGGCACTTCGAAATCTAAACCGTCATTTTAGGAGTATTTTTTCGACTTTTTTTTTTTGAGTGAAAATTATAAAATTGAGGTTATGTATAAAAGAAATTTTGACGTTTCTGCTACAGTTCTTAGAATTTAACCCATTATATACAGGATGTCCACAATTTAACTTCAGACTATTTAAACTCGATGACTCATTTTTTTTTCAATAATCTGAAGCAGAATTAAATTCTGCGTCGAACTGTATTACCATTCCCTATACCTATTTGTCATAATTTTCGAGTTATTAAGGTTTTTTCGAAAGAAACACTTGAGAGTTTAGGGAATTTGATGTTTCCCTAATAATGTCATTGTCCCGTCTGTGTCAAAAAAAAAAAACTAGAATATAATATATTACCTTTATGCTTATCGATGGATTTTCTTTCTGCGTATCTTCTCTCTTCGAAATTTCTTTAACTTGATTTTCTAAATTCCCTTTTTCCATCTTGAGTTGTTCGATTTGGCTCTACGATAAATATTACAAAAACCGAGTAAATAACAACAAAATTAATTAATTAACACACCTTAAGATGCTCCAAAGAATTCTCTTTCTCCCTTTCGCATTGCTGCAATTGACCTTGTACCTCTTTAAGCTTCAATTGTAAATTATTTATAATATTTAATTGTTCGTTCTGCTTCTGACTACACTCCCGTTTGACGTCTTCGTAACTCGTCTGCAAATTTAAAGCATCGTATCATCTTGGCGACATATTCGATACCTAACTTACTTGTAACAAGTTATAATGCTGCTGTAACGAATTGAATTTTAACGTAGCATCCTCGGTCGCTTTGTGATGCTTCAATTTCTCCTCGTTCACTCTCGATTCCAGTTCGGCTTTCGCCTGTTGGTGTTCCGTCTTCTCTGTCTTCAACGATTTCTCTAATCGCTGTTTATAATCTGATATCACTGCGAAATTAAGGATTAACTCGTTAGATATCACATACATACGTAACAAGTTGGATTAAGCGGATATAGATTACCCTGCAATTGTGTCGATAGATTCTCTTGCTGTTGATGACACAGATCGTTTGATTTTTGTACATTGTCCAATTCAACTCTTGTATTATTATAACACGCTATTATACCGGTTATTATCAATATAGCGCACACGTAAACGAATATACGGCCCTTCGTGCCACGCACAATTCTTGAAGTAGTCATCACATTTAATAATTATGTATTGAATTTTATGTTATATATATATGTTTACAAACATTGAGGACACGAGTACTCGCCTACAACAACTTTCTAATAATTCTAATAATGCTTAATTTTTTTCTGTTTATATGTTGGCTACAAGTTTGACATTTGACAATAGTCCTACCGAAAGATCTTTAGAGAGAGAGCGTTAGCTTCACATAACTTAAATATATGAGTATTAAATTATATATTAGATATTAATTTGTCATTATTACTTTTAGATTAATTTTAATCTGAGATATCTTGGTTAATTTTACTTTAATTTAATTTCTTTTTAAAACGCATATTTTCAAATTTATGCGCCGTGAAATTAGTAACGCTATTGGTAGTTTTAAATTTAAAAAACCTATCTAATTGGTTTACCGAGATATCCCTAAACATGCCACCAAATATCCAACTTCATTATCATCGTTCTCAGCGGCGTAGCGTTGAGGTAGTATTTATTACAGGAGATACGAAAATAAGAGATTGTTTTAAACATATTTTTATTTGAAAAGAAGAAATAATGTTACAAATAACATAAACACTGTAAGTTTTAAATTAATTTAAATGTTAAAAATATTGCTCATGTTCCTGAATACATAAAGCAAGTCTTCTTTCCATATTATCGAATACGTTTATTAACATATTGTGCTTAATTTTATTCGCCGCATTAACTATAACCTCTTGCAACTCCTTTACATTATGTAATCGACAAAAATTAGTTAAATCGAGATTAAATAGAGTACTGTCAAATACCATTTCGATCTCGTTATCCACTACGAAAATAAGTTTATTAAGGAAATTTATCGTAAAAGCCATGGATAAAAATAATCCACACAGTTTTTTATTAATGAAATGAAAACTACTGATTATGATTTATAAAATGAAACTCAAATAATTTTTAAATGTCGAATAACGAACGACGCTGACAAATTTAATTCACAAATTATTTTCAACTTTGAAGTTAGCAACTAAAACTTTGCCATGTATGAATGCTCTCAAACAATTTCGCTCTCATGTTATAACAGAACGAAATGTTTATTAGTGAAAATTTTATTATCAGAAATACTTTCTTCGATCTACATTTAAATCTTCAATCAAATCATGTAATAATTTGTAATTTTGTACAGAGAAAATGATTGCGTGTGTGTGCGGCTTCAATAATTTGTAATCTGTCAAAATTGACAGACTTATAAATTGGTCCAAATATGATTCCATTATCATATATTTTGACATTATTTGTATCAATTTAGCCGCATTTAAATTTAAAACCTTACCTATAACAATTACATTAGTTTAGGAGGTATTACTATGTGTATTAAGATTAAAATTCAGTTTGCCGATTGATTATTTATTGTTGTAAATTGGGCTGGGGGGTCGTTCAGAAATTTGTCTCTTTATCCTTTTTTGAAACTGGGTATACAATTAATTAAAAATTTTTATATTTTCATGTATTCAATATCAAAATTTGATTGTTAATCGATAAAAAATGCAAATAAAATCGTTTTTCCTAAGCAGCGGCTGTCAAATGTTAAATAATTAACCAACGACGCGATAAAAACGTTTATTTTTCAACGACTTTCACGAAATGTCAATTAAACGTCATATCTGATTACCTGATGATGATAATTTTAAAAAAGGAGACCATGTGTGACCTTTTTGCTTGCAATAATTCGTTATTTCATAACTTATTTGTGTGGAGATAACGTATACAGATGTGTGCAAAAAAATGGGACAACTTTTATAAGCATTAATCCCAAGTTTTTATCTGTGTAAACTGATTTGCCGTGTCATACAGCATATTCAGATTGTCATTAAAGTCAATTGACATTCCATGAGTATTGAGACCTCAATTACACAACTTAAATATGTTTGTCCCACATTTTATTGCACAGTACTGTACAAGATGGCGCCTGTAACGTATCTCTAAAAATGAGGTTACTAATACGTCAAATGTTGTCTTATTATGAATGAGGTGTTTTCTGAACGTGAGAAATTAATGTCAGTTTCTCGGTCATATTGATCTCGGTGTGCTGAGGTGTCAATATTTTTTCAAAGGTATCCGGACACGACTAGATAGAGAAATACATTGCGATCAATACTTTATTATCATATTAGGTACAAAAAGCCGCATTGCATGCATAGATACAATCCTAACAATTTGTTACATCTTCTACAAAATATCACCTACAAAATCATCAAAAACAGTTCCAATATGAACGCATTTTTTGGCTTTCTCCAGCCATTAATTAATCCAAACGAGATATAAATTAGATCGAGACTGACCTCTTGAGACTCTCATAAACGTCAACCTCTCTAATCGTTTGATAGATCCTCACGAGGGTATGTGGCGTCAGCGGAACTATGCCATTAGAGCGCCCACCCGGATAGAATCCGAGTGTCAAAACAAAAAGAGAGAATCTGACGAATACAAGAGGTGTAGAGGTACAACTCGCACTAAAGTATACCTCGTTGCATCAAAGCAAAATTTGAGTTTGAACTAGCGTTCATATCAGGTAGATCCTATTGTCAAATTGGAAAATAAACTAGTAGAATCTATCGATTTGTCTGGAGAATTATGTTATTGAATATGAAAGTTAGGGTTAGCTAACTTCATTGCAATAAAGTTAAAATCGATAGATTCTACTATTACATCTAAGAAAATAATTTAAACTTAAGATGACGCAAGCGCGAATCTTCTGTAGAGATCCATCTACCGAAGCGTCAACAGCAAGAACGCAGACCAAACAAACGTAGCTGTCATCGTGGACAAATCAAAGTATGCGACTAAAATATCTGGTCGTTTGCAAGACGGTTACAGATATATAAAAAACGATTAATACCAAAATAATCTAAACCACCTCTATGTAGATTAGAGCAAACATAACATGCCAAGCTGTAGTCAACACGAAACGACAGTAAGACAGAGATCTTCTTAAGTAGCTTAACATTTATCTCAAGACTTTGACGAACATTCAAGGCAATACTCAAACCTGCGATATCAACCGACCAACCAAACCATCAACAATAAGAACAGTTCTAATATGAACGCTTTTTTTTGGTATCCTACAGCCATTAATTAATCCAAACGGGATATAAATTAGATTGAGACTGTCCCTTTTGAGACTCTCACGGACGTCAAACCTCTCTAATCGGTTGATAGACCCTCGCGAGGGTATGTGGTGTCAGCGGAACTATGCCATTAGAGCACCCGCCCGGACAGAATCCGAGTGTCAACACTTAGAGAGAGAATCTGACGAACACAAGAGCTGTAGAAGGACAACTCGCACTAACGTACATCTCGTTGCGTCAAAGCAACGTTTGAGTTCGAACTAGCGTTCATATTAGGTAGTTCCTTCATTTAACGCAATAACCTAACCTTCTATCGGAACCGACCTACCAAACCATCAACAGTTAGACAAAGATCTCCTTAAGTAGCTTAACATTTATCTCAAGACGTGAACCAACGTTCAACGTAATACCCAAACCTTCGATATCAACCGACCTACCAAACCATCAACAATAAAAGCAGTTCTAATATGAACGCTTTGTTTCGGCATTGTACAGCCATTAATTAATCCAAACGGGATATAAATTAAATTGAGACTGTCCCTTTTGAGACCCTCACGGACGTCAAACCTCTCTAATCGGTTGAAAGACCCTCATGAGGGTATGTGGCGTCAGCGGAACTATGCCATTAGAGCACCCACCCGGACAGAATCCGAGTGTCAACACTTAGAGAGAGAATCTGACGAACAAAAGAACTGTAGAGGGACAACTCGCACTAACGTACATCTCGTTCGAACTAGCGTTCATATTAGGTAGTTCCTACTGTTACACCGCAGCCATCATCTCCAGTAATAATGCGATTCGAAAACTTACCACCCTCTCTACCTTATATCTTTCGATATCGAATTCAATTCGTCCGATGTAAAATAACACAAGCGTCTCTATAGATGTTACCTCTACCGTTTGTGACGGTCAACTGAACTGAGTTTCTCGAACTTAGGTCGTTAAAATGTTATTGTGACGTCATTGTGACGTCAACCGGAAGTTATAAAAATGTCATTAAGTCAATATTGTTGTTATTCGGTAATTATGTTATTTTTATAATGTATCAGGCGATTAAAAGTAAATAGAAAGAATAAATAATGTTCTATTCTAGAGAAAGGGAGCTATATACAGGGTGTTTCAATAGCGAGATGTCGGTTGGTGTCTCGATACCTATTGAAGATAAAAAAAAACTTTTAAAATGAAAATGCTTTCATTCTTAAAGGGGGCGATAGCTTAAAATTGCTTTCGTTTATACAGGGTGAGATTTTTCGAAAATATGTTTGAATTTACATCGTCATGCTTAATATGAGGTAGCTTCGCCATTTTTGGAGTGAAAATCCTGAAATTGAGGTTATGAATAGAAGAGATTTTGACGTTTCCGTTACGGTTCTCAGAATTTAGCGCATTATATACAGGGTGTCTAAAATTTAATTGTTTTTTAGTACTACGCAAATGACGCATTTTTTTTGGACGTGGTACAGGCGTGTTTTAATAAATAAGGGGTCAATTAATAAATAAAAATGCACGGAAATACTGTAGCAGAGATTTATTAATTCACAGATATGTATTAATGATAAACATTGTAATTAATTTAATCGAAGAAAGTTTAAATAGTCACTAAGTTAAAATCCATTAATTCTAAATTAAAACATCTTTCATTAGATAGCAATAAATAATTTTTTTTTACTTATTTTGATCTCGTACATTTTTACTTAAATACAGGGAGAGTTTGAGCATTATTTAAAACTTAAATACTAGCGGTATTATTCCTCTTCTGTTGTCTGTATATACAGGGTTTTCAAACTTAAGTCGGCACTATTGCTAACTTTGTTATTATTGGAGCTACAAAGTTGGTTAAATAGGCAAACTAGAGTAGTTTTTCAAGCAAATTACTGGGTCACGTGATATTGTGAAAAATGTAATTTTTTTAAAATGGGACACCCAGTACACAGTTCTCACGGTCGACAGAAAATTTAATTCTGAACAAAAACTTTCCTATGAACTTTTATCCTAAAGTCAATAATAACAGAGTTATTGATGATTTTTCAAATTTGCCAAGGTGGCTTTATTTCATAAACAAAATTCGATTGTTTTGCAAATGTCATCCACATTGAAATATTGCATTAAACCTCTGTTAGTAAGCAATTAACATTTTGTGTTTATTGATAAAAAAATGCCTTTCACGCATTTAGAAAAATGTGATATGATGGAATGTTACATCGTTTGTAATAAAAATTCCCTGCAAGCTCGTGAACGTTACGGTGTTTTATTTCCTAATACGCGCAACTTGCCAGATCGAAGGTACTTTTTCCTTTTGTACTTTTGTAAGTTTCGATCAAATGAAAATATGTTCAAGAAAACTAGAACCAAAAAACAATTTATAATAAGTGAAGCAACTGAAATTAACGTCTCTCTAGCTTTCTTTGAAGCTAATCCTAATAATGCAATTAATGATTTAAAGGAAGAAAGTGGACTTATCTTTGGGAACTATTCACAATATTCTAAAAAAACATAAGTTTGTGCCGTTCAGATACAGACCTATTCAGACGCTGGCAGACCGGGAGATCAAGAAAGACGGACTCAGTTTTGTCAGTGGTACATTAATCAAGTTAGACTTAACCATAATTTTTGGCGTTTGGTTCTTTGGAGTGACGAATCAAATTTCTCCAACAGGGAGAACAGCCACTATTGGAGTCGAGGAAACCCGATGCCGATTCCGTCCTTGTAATCCGCAGAGACGCTTTAGTGTTAATGTTTGGTGTGGCTTGATTGATTCAAGAATTGTAGGCCCCGTATTTTATCAAGGTGCATTAACTGGCGAGAGGTATGTCGAAATGTTAACGGGTACCCTTGGAGAATTCTTGGATGACCTGAATTTAATGGATAGACAACAGATATTCTTTCAACAAGATGGCGCTCCTGCCCATAATGTTCGCCAAATTCATAACTTATTACATGACCTTTTTGATGGCCGATATCTATCAACTAACGGGCCTATTCGTATGCCTCCCCGATCACCGGACATAACACCTTTGGATTTCTTCTTTTGGGGATTTGTGAAAAGTGCAGTGTATTTGTGAAAGACGGTATGATACTCTTGAAGATCTCCAGCAAAGCATCAGCCATGCTATTAATAATATTGATGGTAGAATCATTGCTGAGGCTACTAGAAGCGTTAACAGGCGGGTTCAAAAGTGCTTGGAGCAAGAGCGTGATGTTTTTGAGCATCTGAATTTCTGTTTTTTTTTTTATTTTCGAAACTAATAAAATAACTTAAAATAAACAATACTGTTTTTAGTTTCTGTAAAAACAATCATCAATAACTCTGTTATTATTGACTTTAGGATAAAAGTTCATAGGAAAGTTGTATACTGGGTGTCCCATTAAAAAAAATTACGTTTTTCACAATATCACGTGACCCAGTACGTCAATTATTTTTTTTTAAATGCCATTGTAATTTGCTTGAAAAACTACACTAGTTTGCCTATTTAACCAACTTTGTAGCTCCAATAATAACAAAGTTAGCAATAGTGCCGACTTAAGTTTGAAAACCCTGTATACTGGACAGCTATTCTAATATAAAACTCACACTTCTTTGTTTTTTTACTCTTCTCCTTTATATTTATTTTTTTTAATTATTTTGAAACACAAATATATTATTCCTCTGTAAATATATTACGTAATAACTAATAACTACTAATACTGTAAAAAAGCTAAAGCATTAGTTTTCGTTTATACAAAGAAGGCCTTTGTGTATGTTTCTTTTTTTTTTTTTTTCTTCTATAAAACCCATCTATTTATCCGTAGAATACTATGTATATAATAGAGGAAAAATATTAATAATGTTGTTAATGTGTCTACTTATGTGATCTTTAAAAAATAGTCATGGCATACAAACATTATTCACTAAATATAGAAGATCGTAAAATTTCTATTGTTTAAATGGAAGCTAATAAATACGTTTATATTATCTATCATATAATATTATTTCAGCTGAAAAAAAAATTAACTCAAAATTGTTGTGCTGCGATGCACACGTTGCCATCAACAATTTTGAATGAATTTTATGAAGCGATGTAATGTACAAAAATGTGTGTAAATCGACGTGGACACGCTGTATGAATCGATTAGTACACAAGATGGCGCGAAAGTAATGTCATAATTTGAATTGGCTGTCATTTTTGCAGATGGCGCCAAATATCGCTGTGCTTTGACGTTTATGATGTAGGTAGCTATGTCGTAGACATATTAACATGCCATCGAAAAAAAAACATAATTGGTAAATGTTTTTGAACGTTGCTTTAGCCACTACCACATAATGACATTTATTATTTGACATTTTATTGTAACCAAAGTTTATAACCTCAAATTAAATGTCAAGGAATAAATGGTCTTCCATCTATCATATGGATTTCATCGGTGATTCAATCATCGCTGTCACATTGACAGATTGATATTTACATCAAGATGACCTCCTCTAAAATGTAAAGGGTGGTTCACGACGTATTTTGTCAAGATTTCGTTAAACGTGTTTGGAGGTTAGTTCTTAGTTGTGAGCTTAGTGATTTTGGTGAATCAATAGCCTCAAGGTCACACAGAATCGTCAATAAAACATCAAAGGTACCGACAAACTTGTCCTTTCTGTGTATTCTGCGCCGACGACGTCAGAGAGAATCCACAAACATCAACAAGCCATCTTGAAGAGTGAAAGATTTGAAAATGTTTCACTACAAAATGCAAACTGTTCACGAGAGCCATTACATCCCGTCAAAGTGACTGTTTGGTGCGGCATTTTGCAATGAAAAAGAGTGATTGGCCCTCACCGTAACCGTAAATGGTGAGCGTTACCAGGCATTATGCTAAACGAGTTCTGCAAGTTGCTGCAATAGATCTCGATCATTCTTGGTTTCAACAGGACGGAGCAACCGCTCACACAGCTCGGCCAACTATGGAGATTTTAAAACACCAATTTCCAGGTCGAGTAATCCCACGTTTTGGAGATTTGAACCGGTCGTCCAGGACTGGCCAGATCTAACAGCACCGGGCTTCTTTTTTGGGACCTTTTTAAAATCTCGCGTTTACCACAACAAACCACGAAGCTTGCAAGTCTTGAAAGTCAAGATTGAAGAAGAAATCGCTAATTTAGAGCCAAAATGGTAGCCAATTCAAATTATGACTTTACTTTCGCGCCACCTTGTACTTATAGGGTGTCCACGTCGAGTATTTAGTGATGGACTTTATTAAATTACACACCCTGTACATTACACGCCGTGATAGCTTGAACTACAGTTTCTTTTTAATATAATCTTATTATAATAGAAATACAGTCAAACTTCTCCTTTTTTTTTAACGAATCGGACGAATCGACTACTCTTGTACAAAATTGACGCATCCTTAAAAAAATTAAAAATTATAAATTAGTTCAACACCCTACAAACGGTAATGGTGACGTTTCAACTCTATAATTAGACTGTCAAAAGTACCAACTCTATTTAACAGATTAACAATATTTTAAAAACAAAATCAAGAACTTCAAAAGTAAAAAAGATTGGAAGAAGAAAGAGATGGCCAACAGGGAAAGAAGGAATGAAGAAAAAAGAAGATAGAGAGAGGAAAAAAAGATAAATTAAGAGTTAGACAACAGAGATGATAACGTGGGTGTGGTGCAGGGGTCTGTTTTGGGGCCAATCCATTGAAATGTCCTCTACGATGGAGTTCTGGGACTCGAATTGGAGGAGAACGAAGTATGTATTGGCTTTGCTGACGACCTGGTACTAGCGGTGGGAGAAGAGGATAATGCCCAACACAAATATATCCTTCGAACTTATTAATACGTGGATGAAAGATCGTAAGCTTTCGTTGCCACTCGAGAAAACGGGGGCTCTTCTAATGAAGGGAAGAAGAAGGAGGAGTCCATAGCAAGACTCTGTCCACGTGGCAAAATAACTGGGACATGAAGGGGGTGAAAGCTCAATGGACGAAACGGCTGATTGGGAATCTTGAGGAATGAATATCCTACAAGCATCGACGACTGGATTTCTACCTGAGACAGGTGATGACATGGCTCCTTGCGAGCTTTCGCCAAGCGTATAAATAAAGATATTACGGACGAGTGCAAGTATTGTGGCAAGGTAGACACGGTAGAACAAGTAGGAACAAGAACGCATTTGACATTCTAGAGATTCCTCTTACAGGAGAGAAATGGGGCGTCCCCCAAGACTCTATTCTCGGCCCTTTATTATGCCGTAAATGGGGGAGGGGGGGTGTTCAGAATCACTCGTTCAATTCGTTTTAAATCGTAAATATTGATTGTTTAAACAGTCTGAGGGGGTGACTCTTTTCCATAATACTTTTTAGGGTGGGCGGATTCGAATTTGTTTAAATTTTCCGCCGTTTTTTCCCGCAATATGGCGCCCAATTTGAAAATTTTCAATAGAAACCCCCTAATTCGATGGTGGTCTTAGAAAATAAATGTAATTTCAATATATGTAGCTGCTGTGGATCTTAATTTTAGATAGAAATTGTGTTTTTTTTTTGTCCTCGACTCAATCTAATGAAGGAATTCTAATTTTCCGCCATTTTTTTTCCAATATAGCAGCCGAATTCAAAATCACTTTTAAAAAAATTAAACAGAGCCACCCCCTTCCCCAGATTTTTTTAAACAATTCGTATTTGCCATATAAAAAGGAGGGGGAAGGGGGGAGGGGTGGACAGGTGGTTTTTGGACACCCGGTATATGCTGATAATACACTCATTCCTATATGCCTGGCCAGAGCAACAATATTCTCGAGATTGCCATCGATATTAAAGGAGAATTGATACAGTGACGTCAATTCAATCGTATGGATTTTAACGAACAAATGACAGCTGTAACAAGATATCATGTTTCCAAAATATTTCCCAAAATTTTCCAAGACCATTCAACTGTTAAAACAGGTCATCTTATAAATAAGTTTTCTTGAAAAAGGACACGTAATTTGCAACTAAAAACTAACTACAACGTTTAATAAACGTTACCTGTTAACGTTAAAAAAACGTCACATTTTGTTTACCAGAAATAACGTTCAATTAACGTTATTTCTAGTAAACTACGGAATTCTCATTTCCGCCATTTTCTCCAATATGGCAGGAGAATTCAAAACCACCTTTAAAAAAATATCTTGAAAATTAAACAAACAGAGTCATCCCCCTATCCGATCCTCCCTATATTTTTTTTAAAAACATACACCCGGTATAAAATGTAAGGTACACATGAGGTAAGACAAATCGATTGTTAAATCAGGTCATCTGATAAATAAGTTAAAAACAACGTTTAATAAACGTTACCGGTTAACGTTAAAAAAACGTCGCGTTATTTACTAGAAATAACGTTAATTGAATAATTTTTATAAAGCAAAAATTAACGTTTACCACAACCTTGTACAATAGAATATTCTATCACACACTGATGAGCACGAAAGAGTCCGAAACACGCATCTGTGTGATGATGACCTAATTTTACCAATTTTAAACTCTATTCTGGGCCCTTTATTATTATTTTTTTCGATATTTATTACGCTGATGATACAGTCGTTGTTATGTCTGACTAAAATAATAGCATTATCCAGTTTGCCATGATTAATATCAATAAATAAATAATAAATCAATTGTTAAACGTGTTTCAGACTTATTTGTCCTCATCAGTTTTTGGTTTTGTTTAGTAATAGCTCCATAGATATCAGAGAATGGAACTCCATGACATTTATCGGGCAATATCCGGTTAAAATAGAGCCTGAACCCTGATACTTCCACCCAGTTGCATCTACTGTTATCCGTTAGATAATCTCTGCACAAAATAGGTTGAAAAATTGGGAGATTTGTGTCAATTCAAGCTCTTGTATCGCGTACTGATGAGGATAAACAAGTCCGAACCACGTTTCTCCGTATCGAGACGGAGGGCGATTCGTTAGATGTAGAAGTTTGACTGCATTTAAAACACAACCTTCTTTTTGTTTTTGTCATTAATGCCTTATTAACCTATCTATTCTACTTCGCTACACTCTAATTAAACTGGTGTTCCGAAATCGGGATCTCCAACGCCTTCGGCGTTCAAACAGTTCGCGTTATAAACGTATCTAGCCAGCAATTTCTCCCGCTTGAGGTCGCTCTCGCTAACCGCTGAAAATTTCACTTCCTCATTCGGACATAACCTCAACGCTTTTCCGACGCGTAAAGACCTCCTAATCGGGAGATTCTTCGACGATAGGTTACCGTCGATCTTCTGCGCGTCGAAATTTCTCCTGAACATCTCCGAGAGAATATGATGGATGTTCTCTTCGAATTGCGGCGTCGTATCCGATAGATTGTAATGGAAATTAGACGAGCTTTCAGTTTCTGGATTATTATTGTTTTGGGTGTTGGGCTCGTCGTCGATGCTCTCCGGTTTCTGATTCAATAAAAATTCATCTCCGAAATCGGAAGCCGTGCTTGAAACGTCCGAGTAACCGCCGTGCTTGCTGAAGATGCTCTGCAACGTTTTAACACCGAAATATTTCTTAGTTTTATGCCGGCGTTGGATCTTCTTGTAATCGCGGTTAGTCTTGTGGATCGGTGAGCTATCGCAGCTATCGGAATTCAACAAGCTCTGATCGCTTTTAGTGTTGGAAAACGTCTCGATCGAACCGTACAGGCTCGATTTCTTGTAATTCAAACAGAATTCGTTAAATTGTTTCATCTCCATCAGCGAATTGGCGTCCTTCAATTGCTTCCCGCCCTTATCTAAATTCTTCGGCGATTGCGAATCGTTCGAAGCGACGTCCGTGGATAAGATCTCCGAATCTAAGAACATATCGGTGCTGGTTTGCATCGGTGAGGATAGATTCTCCGAATTAAGCGAGTTGCTCGAGCAGTTCAGGTTCTCGTCGGTGATCGGTGGGAGTTTTTTAAAATTCTGATCTTCGATCGGTGGGATCGTTTCGTTCCTGTTGATCTCCGGTAGTGTCGAGTTGTCCATGCATATCAAATCGGTGGTGTTGGTTTGAGTCGTCGGCAGGATGTTCTGGTTGGATATATCGGTCGTCTGTAACGTTTCGATTACTTTATCGATTATGAATGAGTCGTTATAGAGTTCGGTGTTGTTCGGTGGCGTATTGTATCCTAGCATGGGTCTTGACGTCGTGCTGAAAACAGGCTTTGTTTTTAAGAAAATAATGTAGGTTTAAATGAGGTTTTATGTTAGTAAATTAGGTCAAAAATAAACATGCAAATTATAGAATTTTTATCTTTTCGCGAAGCAGTTTCCACGAGTAATGCACACGTTATGCAAAGTTGAGCTTAAAGCTGTTATTTTGCATCGGTTAAAAACTCTAAATCATGTGGTATTGATGACACCCCTATCCACTTCTTAAAGAACACCTTTTATAGTTACTCGAAACTGCTCTAGTCATTTTAGAACTACTGAAAAACAAAAGAATTGCTTGCGGTAATCTTTTAGATCTCTTTAAAGCCTTTGACAGCGTCCATCACCAGCGTCTGCTTCTAAACCACGAGAGTTACGATATTAGAGGTACGGCTTTATAACAGACAGCATCCAAAGACTTGATCATCAATGCTGGTGTTCCTCAGGGAAGCATACTTCGACCATTATTATTTTTATTATATTTTAACGACTTAACATATAAAGCGAAGTGTAGCCGACGATCCGGATCATCTTCTGTCAATGCTTGTAAGAGACGTGGTCTGTAAACCTTCAAACCTACTTCCTTCATTATAGTATAGCGAGCGTTAGCCGCCATCTTGAAAAACGTCTTTTTGAAAATATCTCGAAAACGGTGAGTTTTACCTGAAAAATTGCAAATACCATTTTTATAGAAGGTAACATTTCCCGTCTTTTTTGTTTGAAACTTTTTTCTCTAATGTCAATATTTGCCGAGATATAGTCGATTGAAAAAAACGACTGTTTGTTTTTGGAAAATATCTCGATAATTTTTGGAAATACGAAAAAAATGTGAGTATCGAAATTGTAGAGCATAAAATTTTCTACAATTTTTGTATGAAACTTTCTTTTGTTCAATGGATAGTTGCTGAGTGAAAACAGTGATTATTGGTAATACATTCCTCTAGTATGTCATGAAAGATTGTGTGACGTTACGCGACTTCTGGGCCACTCTGATTTTAAGACCAAGAGATTGATTCGTCGAGGAGGTGTTATGTTAACAGGATCACCTGATTTGACTCCGTTTGATTTGAATTATTTAAAAGATCGTTGAGCTTCCAAGACAGATTGGAGTATAGCTAAAAAAAATTGAAGATGGCGGCGATCCGCTAACACTGGTTCACGGTATGTAGCTGTTATTTTCTCTCAAACATGGTTTGAGGTTTTGCTCGACTCTAGCTTTCAATAATCTATTGTTTTATTTAAAAGCCATCTTTCCTTTTTTAACATCGAGTTTCACGCCCGTTAAGTTCTTTTTTCAAACGCTTTTTAACGAACGAAGCTCAGTAGCTCAGAAAAAAAAATCTGTGCCGGTCCCCTGGCTCAGATATTAAAGATCAGTCTATATAAGGAGTGGATGATTCAAGAACAGTTTATACCTCAAAAAACCAGATTGTAATACCTGGATGACGAATCATTTCCGTTTTTGTGGTACTAGAAAAATTGGAAGAAAATCCTTCCAATAGTTCACCAAACAACATATGTTGTTTGGTGAACTATTGGGGTGTCCCATAAGTTTTTTTTTCCGCCCCACACTATATATGATCTCGAGCTGGTCATGTTTGTAAATATCGAGGATTTTCTATTGTCTATTATTGAAAATATGCATCGAAAACGCACTTGGTTTTAAGGAAAATCGACCTTCAACTGCTACGACGCCAGGACATCATCCGAAGAAAGTTCTTTTGTGCATTTGGTGGGACTGGAAAGGTTTAGTGTAGTACGAGTTCCTCCCACAAGATGAAACGATCAATTCTGTGTTGTCTTTCATCGCGATAATCGCATGTTGGGGTGGTAAGACAGAAACTGTTACAGGTTGAGTGGGACGTTCTACTTCATCTTCCGTACTCCCCATATCTCGCCTCATCCCATCGCCAAGAAAGTCGAATCTGGATACATGAAGATGGGGAAACGTCTACGATCGATGGTGAAAAAAAACAACGAGCGATGAAAAAAGTTATATAGGTATGCAGTATTTTTAGAAGTAGGGATTTGATGGCCGCAATTAAATTAGAAGATCAGAACACCGAACAGTTACCGCTAAATGGTATGTTGACGTTATGAAAATTGTTTGCCTACTGTGTTCAGTAAAGTGCCCAGAAAGGGAATCATGTTAAATTTTGGCGGATGTGTGGCTATTTTTTGGAGTTCAAAAAACAGTTGAGAGGGAAAAGGTTCCAGTCAGAAGAAGAGATTGACATCGCCAAATCGCAATTAAAAAGTCCATCTACGAATGGACATATAACAGAAGACCTACTGAGTAAAGACAGGAAGACTGTCAAAGTGATGATGCTCTCTGTAGAATCTATCGAGAGGAGGAAGAAACCCCAAGTTCAGGTTTTGTGCTACTGCCATGGCTTAACGAGGCCAAGGTTTCTAGGAATGGGGCGTAGAGAACTCCACAACTAACGGCTACATAAAAATGATAGGCCTAATTAAGAAGGTAAAATTAGAGAGCATCCTCTAGGATAAAAGGGGATCACAATAGACCTGCAAAGGTCGAAAGGTGAAACAGGTTCGCATAGCCACCCCTTTCCTAATCTAATCCTAATCTACACTTATGGAAGGAGAGAATGGTTAAGTGCATTATTGTATATAAATGGCATAAATTACTTTGATCATATTTAAAATAAAAATTCTAAAAACAATTGTAGATTTTCCTTCGTATAATACAAAAAAAAAGGAAGAAAATTAAGGGACATTTTAATACTTTGCAATTGAAATGTAATCGGATAAAGATCGGATACCATAAAATAAAAATCGATAATACTACAACATTTAATTAATTAATTCTGTACACGTATTTCGAGGACTCACAGGCCCTCATCATCAACCGAATACCGAACGTGTACAGGGTGGGCAAATAAGCGAGGTAACCGGCTGTATCTCAGAAACTAATAATCGTAGAGAGTTACAGTAAAAAATTTTATAGGTAAAGTGGGCAAGGGAAAATGCTGGAAATTATTTTCAAGTTTCTAAGATGGCCGCCAGTGGGCGTTTCCACCATCTTGAATTACATAAAGTTACGTTTCTCGCGATTTTCTCCAATCAATATAACAAAAAAGTATTTGCGTTTTAATGTTAACTTAAAGTCAAACATTTTTTGTAAAAACAATTTTTCTCTATCTTTCGAAATAAAGTGGTGGGGGTATTTGAATGTTGTTTTAAATAAATGCCTCTAACTTCGAAACGGCTTAATGGATTTTGATAAATTTGGTATCATTGAAAAGAGCATTTCTTGGGCTTTTAGGTTTCTTATAATCATGACAGTTGTGACCTACACGGCCGCCGATAGAGGGCGTTATTCGATATTATAACCAAAATATTGGTTTTTCTCAAAAAATTTAAATGCGATGATATGACTTTCTTTAGACTAGAAAATAGACAAATGACCAACCAATAAGCCTGCGCAAGCCGCATCTTAATATCTTTTTCCTAACTCAAATTATTTAAAAAAATACTAAACCAGGAAAATTCATACATCCCCATTTAAAAATGCATCGCTTGCTTTCGATAAGAAGGCAAGTAGTAGGCCATGGAAATAAAAGACAAACTCCTTTCTAAAATATTCACAAGAAATGTCAGTTTATTTAGTGCTGTAATTTTAAGTCACACGTTTTCGTATTTGTAAGCGATTTTCGTTTTAAATAAAGTTGTGGTCCTGAAAAGGACCGATTTTGAAAAAAGATTAATGCCTTGTGTGTTCAAATTGCCTGCCGTTATATTCCACACATTTTTCCAGTCTTTCTTAAGTCGTCAGAACCGCGGCCTCGATTTCTGCCGCTGATAGTTGATGAATTGAGTTTCGAATTCTGTTGTCCATATCCATTCCTGTTGTTGGTGGATTTTGAAAAACAATGTCTTTTAAGCGTCTCCCCACAAGTAAAAATCAAGACATGTCAAGTTGGGAGATCTTGCCGGCCAAGAAATAGGCTTCCCCTTCCTATCCAGCGTTCTCGAAACGTCCTGTTAATATGGTTTCGGACATTAATTGAATAATGTGCCGGACAACCATCTAATTGCAGAAACGTAGTTCTCCTAGTTGCGAGTGGCACATCTTCCAACACAATTGGCAAGTCGTTGATCGGAAATTCTAAGGAGCGGTTACCAGTTAAAGCTTGATCAAAAAAATAAGGTCCAATAATTCTGCCCCAATGATACCGCACCACGCATTTAGACTCCAGCGTCCTTGGTGCTGCACTTGTCTTAACCAATGCGGATTTTCAGCGGACCAATAATGCATGTTATGACGGTTTACTATACCATCACTACTAAAGGTAGCCTCGTCGGTCCAGAGAATTTCCGTTAAGAAATTTCTGTTTTCCTCAAGCCATCCATTGAAAATAATTTAATCTATTATCGAAATCTTTTTCATTTAGCGCCTGGTGCATGGTGTCGGGTACTGTCTTGCAGCTATAGCTGCATTTTGAAAACACTCGAAATAAATCGCAATCATCTCAACGGCTTCATTATTTGTGAGAAGCATTTTGATTAAAAAGTACTCAAATTATACGCAATCAACAATATTAGGCTGCGCGTGACAAAAGTTTGACGTTAATTGGCAATATTTTTGTTAGGCGATTGCCGTGTCCATGGCCTACTACTTGCCTTCTTATCGAAAGCAAGCGATGCATTTTTAAATGGGGATGTATGAATTTTCCTGGTTTAGTATTTTTTTTTAATAATTTGAGTTAGGAGAAAGATATTAAGATGCGGCTTGCGCAGGCTTACTGGTTGGTCATTTGTCTATTTTCTAGTCTAAAAAAAATCATATCATCGCATTTAAATTTTTTGAGAAAATCCAATATGTTGGTTATAATATCGAATAACGCCCTCTATCGGCGGCCATGTAGGTCACAACTGTCACGATTACAAGAAACCTAATAGCCCAAGAAATGCTCTTTTCAATGATACCAAATTTATCCAAATCCATTAAGCCGTTTCGAAGTTACAGGCATTTATTTAAAACAACATTCAAATACCCCCCACCACTTTATTTCCAAAGATAGAGAAAAATTGTTTTTAGAAAAGATGTTTAACTTTAAGTTAACATTAAAACGCAAATACTTTTTTGTTATATTGATTGGAGAAAATCGCGAGATGGTGGAAACGCCCACTGGCGGCCATCTTGGAAACTTGAAAATAATTTCCAGCATTTTCCCTTGCCCACGTTACCTTTCTTTATTCGGTTGATGATGAGGGCCTGTGAGTCCTCGAAACGCGTGTCCAGAATTAATTAATAAAAAATTTGACGACTCTAAATTAGTTTTGTACATCAAACTATAAAATGTTTCAAGGCATACAGACACAATCACGCGATTTAATCGTGGAGACTGCCTCATTCGAATATTAATTAATAATAGATGATTTAATTTTGCTCCCTGTCATATAAAGATATATCTAACAATGTAGACAAACTAAAAATTGGACAATACTCATGCAAAACTACTACAGAATTTCTAAAGACTTCTGGGTGTGTGATGTTGACACTTCTTATTTAAGTTTCGTAAAAATGTCTTACCTTAATGAATATTATGTCAGAGGATTATTTTTCTGAATGTTCTATCTAAGGGAGTGATAAATGAAAAAAAAAACACAAAATTAACCAATAAACTATATTGCACAAGCTGTAAATAACAACATAAAAACTACACAAAAAAAATTCGGGTGGTAATAAAAATAATTATATAAAAGGAAAACAACAACTTATAACATATTTTATAAAATAAAAAATGTGCTTAATCTATCTCTACAGCTCACTAAAATTAATTAAAAATACAAAAAAATAACTCTTCGTTTCTGCTTTTAAAAACAATCTTAATAATACATTTAGGACTTACAATCTATAAAACAAAAAAAAAGGAATAAACAAAAACATTTGGAACTCATGCTGTCTCATGTTACAGTAAATAGGTGCACCACAGTTTGTTTCTTTTTTTTTATAATTTAATTTAAATTTAATTTAAATCATTTCAACTTTATTATAATTTTTTTGTGTGTTTTGCGGTTGATCTATTGACTCACCCACTTTGAGACGTCGAATCGGGAGTCCGCGGCGCCGTCGGCGTTTTAACAACTCCGATCGGGTTCAGGGAATGTAACGTTATCGAATCGTTCGGATTACACACTTCCGTATCGAAGAATCTACAATTTATTACGTTACCGCTACCGTTAATTAATAAAAATCAACCTGAGGGGGTTGGAATGAAATAGGGGACTTACCGAAAATTATAACCGTCCTCTTCTAGGGAATTATCACTATCATCGGCGGCTATGTACTGCACCTGAAGCCGACATTCTTCGCTAGGTTGTTTTAAAATATCAACGGCCTCTCTATGGCAAGCTTGACGTAAATCCCTATCGTTCACCGATAATATGGCGTCACCTATGTAGAGTTGACCGGATACGGCAGCCGGTCCGTTAGGTTCCAACTCGGATATTAATATTGGGACGCCGTGTTCTCTACCACCCTGTATATATATGTCAATTTAACAATTTAAAGAGCAATTTAATCTAAAATATGACACTTACCGTTATGCTTATCCCTAAACCTTGGCCTGATTTCCGTTTCACCACTACAGTTCGGATATCGCCGAAGTTCTCTCCGTTCTCGTTGAGGCCGGGACCGTCGGGTTTCGCCGGCGTCTTATCGGCGTGATTGTTCATGACGCTGTTGCGTCTACACTCTCGTACAACAGTCTTATGCCTCTGCAATAGGATTTCCGATTCTAACTGCCTCCAGAGTTTGTCGCGAACGTCACCGCGCATTTCTCTACCTAAAAATAATATTTGATGCTTGATAATTGTTGATGTTTGTTTCCATGGCATACTCGAAAAACATGGATAGGCCATTAGACATATGTCTAAAGTCAACATTAGAAGGCTAATTAAATTATGTGAACATTTAAAATAAGAATGTTGGCACCGATTTTTGGAACACCCTGTATAATCGGATAGCTGAAAATAGTTTAAATAGAACGGAAATCATCGATTACGACAGCGTATCAAATTTCAAGTTTCTAACTTAATGAAATCTTGACAAATATGATTTAAATATTAATCTGTCAATTTGACAGCGATGATTGACAATCCGTATGACAGATCGACAACCGTTTTACAATGCAACAATGGCATAAAAATGCCAGAGCATTCCGATGAGAGACAATTCGAAGGATAATTTTGATAAACTTTTTATTTTACGGCGATTCTGTCGTTTTGAACGTTTACGAACTCCGTATACAGGGTGTTCCAAATTCGCGGGAAACTACGGGGGATTTTGGTAATTTCAAGGTCAAAAGTTTCTGCATTCGTCAATGTGGATTATCAATCGTCGCTGTCACATCGACAGATAATGTTTACGACGCAAGATAACCTCCAAAACTTAAAGGCTGGTTCACGATGTGTAAATTTAGTTGACATTTCGTTAAACGTCAAATTTTTTAAGCGTGAAAAATTGGCCTAATTTTTTCCACTATAAAATGGTCTTTCATCTGTCATATGGAATTTCAATCATCGCTGTCACATTAACAGATTGATATTTACATCAAGATAACCTCCTCTAAAACGTTAAGGGCTGGTTCACGACGTATTTTGTCAAGATTTCGTTAAACGTCTAAATGATTTTATTTTAAAAGCAATTTTACATGAACAAGGAACGAAAATTAAATTAAATTTGAACATCGCGATGATACCTGTGTGTGTATACGGGGTGTTCTGATTTCACCTCAAAAAAAAGTAGTTTTATAAATAATAGATATACAGGGGGAGCGACAGTCGAATTGGGACACCGGGTATACGATGGAACAATTCAATGTCCATTCAACGCAAAATTAGAAGAAGAAAAAACAATATTTAAAAAGCGCGTGAGGTTAATGCAGCACCAACTCGTATTACACAATTCGAAACGTTAACCTGCTTGAATATTTAATCCCGAGACACAGACGCGTGTTTCGGACTCATCGTCCTCGTCAGTGTACGATACCAGAGCTTCAACCGACGAACATTTCTCGATGGCTCGTTTAGTGTAGAAATTGCTTGCTTCCAGTCAGTGTAGTTGCAAATTGTGTGTGTTGATGTGTTTGCATGACTTTGTTACAACATTAACTAGCCGCAAATGATGTAGCGTTGTTAATTATGTCCCAACAATTGACATTGACAACTTCACATCGATAGGCGACAAGGTCTTCAAAATTTCCACAATTTGGTTGGGCCGAGCAACGTCATTAGGACTATTTTTCAAATGAGGTCTTTTTTGAAGTGTTTGGGAAACACTCAATTGTTCATATCATCCCCGAACCGGAAGAAAATTTATTTTAATTCAATTTATGGAAGAAGCATAGATTTCCACGTATTTCACCTAAACAGGAGTTGTTGGAAATGACTGATGTCAGAGAATGTTTTGGCAAGAAGATGAGCCGTTTTCTACAAGCACGTTTGTTTATTTTTAAACTACGGATTCATCTCAATAGAAGTGAAATTCCCAAAAATTTTCAATCAATATGCTCTTCAACTGGCGATAGAAATCTTTGAGAGGATCTTTACGTCCATCAACCCCATCATTGCGGTGACAACTGGATTGGATCCGCAACAACTTTCCCTTCCCCTCCCACCAAGTTGTGGTGAAGAGGGCTGAAAACGTGATCGACAGCGCCACGCAGATGAGAACCGGACGGAGGAAGACACAATAAATTAATAGTTTCAGTTTCAGAGGAAGAAGACTCCTAATGTACAGGGTGACCAATTAAGAATGGTGCTCGGCCAGATCTTGGAAACGGTTAGCAGTACAACTTCAGGAAAAAAATGTCATTGACTAAAGTGGTCCCGAGAAAAATTTCCGAAAAAAAAAATTAAACAGCGCCCTCTAACATGCACGTCACTTATTAGATTGGTCCGTATTTGTAAAAATTAGATTAGAAGTTTGCAAAATTCGGTTCAACAGAAGCGTTCCTTTAAAATAAAGCTTCTTTCCTCCCCTCTCCTTCTCGGGTTTCTCGGGGCCACTTTAGTCAATGATATTTTTTTTCCCGAAGCTGTACTGCAAACCGTCCTGAGATATGGCCGAGCGCTTCTTAGTTGGCCATCCGGTACAAGAATGGATAGATGATGGCAGCGCCGAAGCGATTGGTGATGCGTGGTCTTAATCCGTTGTTGAGAATCATCTTATCTTTAAACCATAAGGTACCAAACTTCTGCAAACGAAAGTAAAAGGTCATAGATACTGAGAGCTGTCATAACTTTCAACAAAATTTATACAGGGAGTGCAAAAGTTAGCAACCAATTCAGATATCTTCAAACATAGGTATATGAGACCATACGAATCGATGTAGAATTTCTTGCTGAATCAAGTGCTGCAATAAAATCTACAATGTGCCATTTCAAAAAAAAAAAAGAATTTTTGAATGTTTAGACATCTGAATTGGTTGCTAATTTCCGCACGCCCTGTATAAATTTTGTTGAAAGTTACGACAGTTCTCAATATCTATGATCCTTTACTTTCGTTTGCAGAAGTTTGGTAGCTTACGCTTCAAAGGGCTTTAGAATATTAATTTTTCTTTAAGATACTGCAATAAGAAATTATTAAGGAAAATCGTTAATATCTTCGAAACAATTGAATTTAGGGATAGGAAACCCTAATACAAAACATTTGTAAATAATGCGTAGAATCGATTGCATTGAAAAAAAAAAATTATTAAAAAGTTGTATTTTGTTCAGTGAAAATTGAACGCCCTGTATAAGTGAAAGTAATTTTAGAACATGCGCCATCTCAATTTAAGTAACCACCGTGTAATTATTGTTTTTCCGGAAAAATATTTATAAGGAGAGATACGGTACTTGGACGCATTACAGAGACACCCTGTACAGGCTGTCCCATTTTGGGCACCTCAGTTATTAATAACGATAGAGAGTTGCGGTTTTCGTGATAGTATCCTACTTTTTTGTGAAACGAAAGATGCCGTAAGCAGAATTTTGCTATCCCCCTTAGTTTTTGAGATACAGGGTGAAATGAAAAATTTTCAATTCACAAGCATCTCTCGTATCTGAGTTGCTGAGTTAATGAAAAAGTAAAAATGGAATATCATTCAGTTTTTTTACGAAGAATCCAGTGGCGTAATTAGTCTTTTTCTAAGTGTAATAATTTTCAAGTTATGGACCATACTTATGATTATTTAAATGGAACACCCTGTATATTATTTTTTATTTTGATTAAGCATAATTTGGGGATGTCAAAAATATATAGTCGTGTATATTTATTTACACAAACAAGTTTGTGTTGTGTGGCTGTTTTATACAGGGTGTGGCCCGGTACACCGGAAGTACATACCAACTCGCTTATTTCAAATAGAACATGGAATTTTTTATTTTATTTTTCAATTCTCTATCAAATTCTGAGTAAATTTCATCAACCATGTCCCATACTAAAAATTAATAGTTTTTGAGATATTTCAATTTTTTTTTAATTTTTTTAGAAAAACACAGTCCCAAATAAATCACGATATTGCTGCAAACTAACACGCTACTGACTTAAAATTTGACATGGCGAAATGCAAGACATCACTAAAGTGCCTCGTCCTTTGAAATGTAAATTTTCTTATACAGGATGTTTTCCACATACCACTCAATTGCAACAATTTCAAACAATTATAACTCGCTTATTTCAAATACAACACCCTGTATATTATATCAGATTTCAATTCCTATCTTCATTCTTCTTTCTATGTAGACACACAAGCATCCTATTAAAGATAACTTACTCAATTCGAATGCTAGGGGTTGTGGTGATAACTGTGAAAAGCGATAAAAAGCTTAGAAATAAATTGCAACGCTCTTTTGATGTTTCATCTACTTATTGAAGTTATCAAACCCCTTCTCTCTCGTTTATCTATTAAGGTACGAAAATAAAAAACACTCAAGAAATAAAAAATAAGATTTTATTAAATAATAAACAATTTACAAAGTAAAAAAATCTCACTATTTACAAAATTATCAAATAAATAAAATCAATAATGAGATCATAAATGTAATAATCATAATAATTATTATTAAAAAAAAAAAAAGAAACCTGGGGTTTAATAAATTCAAACAGTATTAAAGTAAACAGCGGCGGCTTGTGTGGAATTTTCTCCTTTCGAACGAAAAAAAAAAAAAAAAAAAAAAAAAACTAATAATAACGTGACATCACGACAAAACGCAGTCTTATCTCTCTTTTGATAATATCACAAGCCACCTCTGCATAAATATGTGTATTATAGAGAGTATATAAATAAAATAAAAAGTAGAAAGAAGCGTCTAAGTTGGCGAAAATAAATTAAGACGAAAAAAAAAAAAAAAAAAAAAAAAAAGAAAGGAAACAATCACAGCTTTTGAAGTAATCTAAATCGTTTCACCTAATAGTTGTAACTGTTGAATTCTACCAGCTAACTCTTTATCCAGATATTTGGCGGCAAGTTTGGCTCCGTACACTTCACTATTTAAGGCTAGTATCGAATTTCTTAAAGCTGCGTTCTCAATTTGCAATTGAGTTTTCTCGTTCTTAAGCTGCGTCACCTCCAATAACGTAGGACTGAATTTTAATTCTTCATCTGCAACATGATAATCGTATATGCAGTTACAGAGATCATTATTTAGGCGACTTACTTTTAACGCTATGACTAGGACTCCGTTTCAATTCATCCTCCAACTTCTTCTTGATATTATTGACGTCCGGTTTGAAACCGGCGTCCTGCTTAAAATTCCCGTTGAGCGTCGGTAACTGCGAGAGCTGCGCCGTATGTAGCTGGAGCAGCAGGTTGTGCAACTCTTGCTCTAATATCTCGCGTTTCGATTTGGACTCGACGAGTTCGGCTCGCATGTGAATCAGTTCCGCCTGAAAAAAATAAAAAAAAGGGAAATAAACGATGTTGTTACTTATAATACTTGGAAAATTATGCGCTTGAATATAAATTAGGCTGTCCCCGTGGATTTACACTCGATCTAGCAGAATTTACGGTGAGTTAAAGCGATTTTCCTCCGCTAGAGGGCGCTAGGTTACTCGCGATAAAATATTATCTTACAGTTTTGCGATTTGGGAAAATATCGGTTCGGTTGCACGCGTTTGTGATTTATTATGTACGTGAGTGTATCCGTGTAAAGCGCATTGAATGATGGCTACTTCGTTCTTAGAATGTGACGTGGTGTTATTGGTGGAGGGTAATAAAGATATATTAGATGGGGTTGGTGGTACATAATGGGAGACATGATGGTGAGCCATCTAAAGTTTGGAATTTGAATTATCGATTATCTTGATTTTAACAGCTAGAATGATATTCACGAATTGACAGGAAATCAGTTTTATGGGACGCTTTAAAATTGATCAAAAAATGGGAAATATTGAGGCCTTCAACTTCTAAGTTTGTGGATCAATTCGTGAAGCAAATTCATGAAAATGGATTGTTATTGAACAAAACAACTCGTTCACGTTCTCATCCGGTGTATTCAGTCGAAAACATTGCTGCTATTACCAAGGAAGAACTTGAAAGTCCATCAAAATCAACTCGTCGTCGTTCTAAACGTTACGAAAATTTCTGCCACTTCTCTGTAGAAGATTTTGCATAAAGATATCGGCCAAGTTCGATTAGTCCAAGAACTGAAGCCTCATGACCTTCAGATGCGTTGTCGGTTCGTCCGATGGGCTGGCGATCGCTTGGCCGAAGACGAAAAATCAACTTTTCATTTGAAGCCCATTTCCACATCGGAAGTTGTGTCAATTAGCAAAATTGTCGCAATTGTGGCTCGGAAAATTCGAAGTCATCATTGAGAGGCCGATGCATCCAAAACAAATGACGGTTTGGTGCGGATTTTGGCATGGTGGCTAGATGGTAGGTATACTGTATAAGTTGTATTTTGACAGCTAAAACCTGTCAAACTGTCATAATTATGACAATTTGGTGGTTTTAGCTGTCAAAATCCAGCTTATACAGGGTGCCTATAGTATACTTACTACCGTTAAGGATAAATATTACGCTAACCAACCATCCAGAGATGATTGAAGCCTTGCAACACGAAATCGAAGTTGCCATTCATGACAGCCGTAACTTGAATGATCTCATAAAAAAAAAAAAAAAAAAAAACAGTAGAGAACATAATCTTGGATAACAAGGACAAAATTGAAATATGAAAAAATTGATTGGCTGAAGACAAAAACAAATGGAATACGAATATGAAATTGGGAATAGAAGCCAAGAGATAATCTCACTGAAAGAGAATCTAAAACTGCTGAGCACATAAAGGGTTCCTCATGATTTGAGCGCAGAAAACATGATAAACCGAATTAACGTACGATAATCGGAGGCGTAAAAAATCAAGGTCGTAAAGAATGAGGGTTGGTGAGCCATCACAAGCGTTCGCGAAGACAGGATTGACGCCGAAAAAGGTGATACTGTGTGTGTATGTGTGTGGTAGGACTGGAAAGGAATCGTCCACCATGAGCTATTTCCAGTAACTAGAGAGATTACGCCGGTCAATTGAAAAAATGCAAGAGCTTGATTGGGAAGTTTTGATGCTCTGACTATCACTTGTTCCGATCTCTGCAGAATTCTCTCGGCAAAATTAAACTGCTTTTAAAAAAAGTCGGTAAGAATCACTTCATTCAGTTTTTCCAATCAGAAACCAAAGAAGTTCTTCACCAATGGCATCATGGCGACACCAGAAAAATGGCAGAAAAATATTTTTGGTAATTGATACCGTATCTATTTTTATATAGTCTCCGGTTTACGAAAATATACTAAATTTAGAAGAAAACAAAGAAATGAAATGTTTTTTTTTACATACCTACATGACAATACTTTTCTAGTGAAAAAAAAAAGATAAATTAGCAGACATAGTTGTGATCACTAATTGACAAATTACAGAGAGCACCTGATGAAGAAGCCGGAAGCCCTCATAACAGAGCTATCATCGAAACACATACAGAGTGTTTGTTGTCTTTAAACTTTAAGTTTCAGAGACACAGTATTGGGGAAGCAGCCAAATAAAACTAGTAATTCCTTATTACTGTCTAAGCTTTCGTATAATTTATTTACTTCATCAGAGACAAAAGATCGGAAAATACAAGGTCATCCTCCTCGAAAGCTTAGACAGTAATAAGGCATTACTAGTTTTATTTGGCTGCTTCCCCAATAGTGTGTCTCTGAAACCTAACGTTGTACAGCTAGAACTTTCACCTCTCATTTAAACTTTAAGATACCCGTTTCTGTCAACGTCTAATATTGCTTTATTATTGCTGATCAATTTATGTTCCTGTTTTCATTGGTGTCATTTATCAATGTGAAGGTTACGTTTAACTTGTTGTTACTATTGACTTTATAATAACCGTTATCAAACAGGGGTTGTTTGTTGTTGTGAGATTTTAAATCGAGATATCCGATAGATAGAAAGAGATAGTTATTGCCAAGGTAAAACAATCTCGCGTATAGAAACAGAATGAATGTTTATATCAAGATTATATCAAACGACTGTAGTAAAATTACAACCCTTATTACGTTTTCCATGTTTATGTTTAACTTATTAATTAGAATCAATCTTTGTTTATAATGCTGTTCATCTTGTACATTAAATGGATTCTTGACATGCAAATAGGACGTCTACCAACATAAATACAACTTCCACTTCAGTTCGAAATCCAAATTCGAAGTAATCTTTCTAATTTCTAATTTTTTTTTAAAGAATGACCGCTTTAAGATTATGTAGCTTTAGCACAAGTATATTTATGTCCCGTAAAAATACATTCGAAACCTAATTGCCGATGAAATCGAAAACGGAAATTGCGAACAGTCAACGGATACCGAACTCATTTCATCGTGAATGTTTAGCATTTCACCGCAGCACCCATCAAATCCTAGGATTTACGTTTCAAACGCAAATTGAACCGAATCTACAATCTAAAATGTCAATTTATTGGTAAATATAAAATATACCTAAAATCTAACGCTCGATACATTCCTCTAATTCTCGGTATACGAACTGTGTAATTAATTCGCCATCTGCGAAAAATCCGCACGAGCAATTTACTCTCGAGTGTTCGCGTTATCGTTACAGTCCAGACCCCGAGAATCTGTTTCGTTTCAAGAAGCGATCGGATTTGTTTTTCTCGAGAGCGTCTCTAAAAAAGCGATGTCTAGCTTCTAGCTTGAACTTGCCGATGCGACGCCGTTTCACGAGCGTCCAGGGCCGGATTTAATCGTATTCGAGACGATTACGTAGACGCTGCGTACTCGAGATTAGAAACAGAGATATTAGATAGAGGGTGAGGATTTTAATGTTGTCATTATATCTAATAGGAATGAGGAATGAATTGAGAGAGATAAGGGGAGGAAATTTCTTTTTTTTAATAAATGTTATTAGCAATGTTCGGAATATTAATTTATGAAGACTAAATATTATTAAATCGATAAATAAATGCTTCGGAAATAAAGTAAACGAATGCAGTCCCATTTTTTTACACGAAAACTGGATTGAAAGATCTCTCTTCCAGTCCTCTTCAGTGGCTTAGCCGCTAGCTGAAATCAGGAGCATTAACTGTCATCCTTACGATTTTATTTTGTAGTATCTCCAATCTCTTGAGATGCGTTTTTGTTAAAGCTCTGTATGTGAGGATTGGAGTAGAGAATCTCGATGACGACAAACAAGAACCTCAACACAAGATCTTCTGATCTAGCAGCAAAACTCCGATCCTGAAGGTACGACCATTCGATTTTAATGACAACTATCAAGATTATGATACCAAACGGTATCAAAGGTGCGGTGCAAAGTCCAGAAACACCGCCGAAATCCAAATTGCTCGTTCTGAATGAGGAGAAGTTCGTTTTGGAGGCGGCTGAGCATGGTTGATTCAGCAATTTTGGACAAATTGGATAGTGGAGAGATAGATCGGTGATTCTGAGGAAGCATTCCCTATTGACCTTTCTTTTGGGATAGCCACGATAGTAGACACCAGGTCATCCTCCAGAATACAGCCAGGTTTGCGGTTAGATTAGATTAGATGTGGGTTGTGTAGGAAATGCTGCCTCTCTACACTGCGACCTGTAAGATTTATTTAATCTTTTAGTCCCGACTGATCTCCAGACTTCTAGCAGTCTAGCAGTTTTTTGGAGGTTATAGTTCCAATTCTATATTATGTCATGTGTGCCATCGTCTCGCTGTGTTTCGAACAGAATCGGCATTTATCAAAGTCCACTTTGTTAATCTTCTTCAAATGGTACCTAAATGAAGACCATAGCCAGTGAATAAAGCTGTCATGGTGCTGAGGTCTCTTCTATTGAGCTCCAGCAGCTCCAGAAAAAGTAGTAAGTACACTTTTTGATTGTCTTAGGTTTGGAATGTTAGCCCAGTACGAAATTTTGTTGTTGGAGATGAGGCTCTTATATTATAACTGCTCTGCTAGTAGGGTAAATTTACAGTGATCTGGATTACTGATCGATTCATATTTTCCAACAAGGTTACATTCACCGGATTACATAGATGAACGGCTGGATCGCTATCTGAGGTAACTCGATTACATTTTCGAAAACGCCGCAGGTAACCACATCATGTAATGATAATTTAGCCCCCTTTGAGGGTGGGATGATTATCTACGATGACGTCCACCTGATCATTCGTATCAACAGTAGAATCGCCATCAACACAGACTTCCTGCATAGATTAAATGTGGTCAGTCAAAATCTCGGCGTTGGTGTCAGAGTCGTACACAGGACCACCAGGGCCGTGTGCTTTTTGTTTACTACGCTTAATGATCTTTACCAGCCTCCAGATAGAACCATCACCCATGAACGTCGAAGAAACTCTTTACTACCAAGTTCAGAAGAATGGTTGCAATATGTACAAGTTTGATTTTTTTGGGTGCAACTGACACTGGTCTTCCACTTCATACTCCTGTTACTACCTTATATGATATTTTTTCAAGATGATGAAGACCCTGCATTATTTTTTCTAAGAAATATGGAATTGTATGTTGGATTACCGGTAAAGAATGATACAGTAGAACTCGGATATAACGAACCACCAAGGTGGCTAAAAATTGGTCCGCTATAGCCGAGGTTCGTTACAACCGAAGATTATATATGTACAGGGTGAGCAAATAAGCGAGGTAAGCGGCTGTATCTCAGAAACTAATGATCGTAGAGAGTTACGGTAAAAAATGTTGTAGGTAAAGTGGGCAAGGGAAAATGCTCGAAATTATTTTCAAGTTTCCAAGATGGCCGCCAGTGGGCGTTTCGACCATCTTGAATTACATAAAGTTACGTTTCTCGCGATTTTCTCCAATCAATATAACAAAAAAGTATTTGCGTTTTAATGTTAACTTAAAGCCAAACATTTTTTGTAAAAACAATTTTTCTTTATCTTTCGAAATAAAGTGGTGGGGGGTATTTGAATGTTGTTTTAAATAAATGCCTGTAACTTCGAAACGGCTTAATGGATTTGGATAAATTTGGTATCATTGAAAAGCGCATTTCTTGGGATTTTAGGTTTCTGGTAATCGTGACAGTTGTGACCTACACGGCCGCCGATAGAGGGCGTTATTCGATATTATAACCAAAATATTGGATTTTCTCAAAAAATTTAAATGCGATGATATGATTTTTTTTAGACTAGAAAATAGACAAATGACCAACAAATAAGCCTGCGCAAGCCGCATCTTAATATCTTTTTCCTAACTCAAATTATTAAAAAAAATACTAAACCAGGAAAATTCATATATCCCCATTTAAAAATGCATCGCTTGCTTTCGATAAGAAGGCAAGTAGTAGGCCATGGAAATAAAAGACAAACTCCTCTCTAAAATATTCACAAGAAATGTCAGTTTATTTAGTGCTGTGATTTTAAGTCACACGTTTTCGTATTTGTAAGCGATTTTCCTTTTAAATAAAGTTGTGGTCCTGAAAAGGACCGATTTTGAAAAAAGATTAATGCCTTTTGTGTTCAAATTGCCTTCCGTTATATTCCACACATTTTCCCAGTCTTTCTTAAGTCGACAGAACCGCGGCCTCGATTTCTGACGCTGATAGTTGACGAATTGAGTTTCGAATTCTGTTGTCCATATCCATTCCTGTTGTTGGTGGAGTTTGAAAAACAATGTCTTTTAAGCGTCTCCCCACAAGTAAAAATCAAGACATGTCAAGCTGGGAGATCTTGCCGGCCAAGGAAATAGGCTTCCCCTTCCTATCCAGCGTTCTCGAAAGGTCCTGTTAATATGGTTGCGGACATTAATTGAATAATCTGCCGGACAACCATCTAATTGCAGAAACATAGTTCTCCTAGTTGTGAGTGGCACATCCTCCAACAAAATTGGCAAGTCGTTGATCAAAAACTCTAAGAAGCGGTTACCAGTTAAAGCTTGATCAAAAAAATAAGGTCCAATAATTCTGTCCCCAATGATATACCGCACCACACATTTAGACTCCAGCGTCCTTGGTGCTGCACATCTCTTAACCAATGCGGATTTTCAGCGGACCAATAATGCATGTTATAACGGTTTACTCTACCTTCACTACTAAAGGTAGTCTCGTCGGTCCAGAGAATTTCCGTTAAGAAATTTCTGTTTTCCTCAAGCCATCCATTGACAATAATTTAGTCTATTATCGAAATCTTCTTCATTTAGCGCCTGGTGCATGGTGTCGGGTACTGTCTTGCAGCTATAGCTGCATTTTGAAAACACTCGAAAGAAATAGCAATCATGTCAACGGCTTCATTATTTGTGAGAGGCATTTTGATTAAAAAGTACTCAAATTATACGCAATCAACAATATTGGGCTGCGTGTGACAAAAGTTTGACGGCAAATTTAATTGGCAATATTTTTGTTAGGCGATTGTCGTGTCCATGGCCTACTACTTGCTTCTTATCGAAAGCAAGCGATGCATTTTTAAATGAGGATAAATGAATTTTCCTGGTTTAGTATTTTTTTTTAATAATTTGAGTTAGGAAAAAGATATTAGGATGCGGCTTGCGCAAGCTTATTGGTTGGTCATTTGTCTATTTTCTAGTCTAAAAAAAATCATATCATCGCATTTAAATTTTTTGAGAAAATGCAATATTTTGGTTATAATATCGAATAACGCCCTCTATCGGCGGCCGTGTAGGTCACAACTGTCACGATTACCAGAAACCTAAAAGCCCAAGAAATGCTCTTTTCAATGATACCAAATTTATCAAAATCCATTAAGCCGTTTCGAAGTTACAGGCATTTATTTAAAACAATATTCAAATACCCCCCACCACTTTATTTCGAAAGATAGAGGAAAATTGTTTTTACAAAAAACGTTTGACTTTAAGTTAACATTAAAATGCAAATACTATTTTGTTATATTGATTGGAGAAAATCGCGAGAAACGTAACTTTATGTAATTCAAGATGGTGGAAACGCCCACTGGCGGCCATCTTGGAAACTTGAATAGGGACAGGGGGAAAAAAGCTCTTTTTTCAATCTAAGTAATCTATTAAGGTGATATTTTAAACCATCGCGTTTCCAAAACATAAAAGGATCGTAAATACAGGATAGGGCATTAGTGCGAGGAAGTCCAATTACTCCTAAAAATATTTTTAACTATACAGGGTGTCGAAACTAATCTTACTTTATTTTAAATGGAACAACCTGTATATTTTTACTGTTTACGATTCTTCTAGGTCTTATAATAAACACAAATAAGCATAAAGATACACAAATAAATGAGAGAGATGGAAAACAAAAAAGAAAAATCAATCATAGACTACTTCTTCATGTGTGAAGAAGATGTCAAAGTAACCAGAGTAGCGGAAATCAGAAGTGATCAATATCTATCTAATAATAGAATTAAAAATGCCAATACAGAACAAACAAGATAAAAGAAGAAAAATACACTAAAATAAAATGATATAAGGGGAAGGAGCAGAAGAGAAATGGACAAGATTCAATAAATTCAATAATATTGAACGCAGCAAAAGAAAGCTTTGGCGAAGCCTAGACCTGCAAAAAATTATAAAGAAGAAAAAAGAACCATGGAGAAAGAGACATGAAGAATACAAACAAAAGTGAGTAGGAGCACAAATAGCAATTAAAGAAGCAAGAAAAGAATCCTGGCAAAAATTTGGACGAAAAATGAACAAGAACTTCAGGGAAAATCAGAAACTACTTTATGGAACGATGAAGCAACTCCGAAATCAGAAAGACTACTCAATGCAGAATATAAAAGACAAAAAGGGGAAGACAAAATAATGGATATATGGAAACAATAACTTGAAGAATTACATAAAGTAGAGGGAGAATCAAAAATGGAAGGATCGGACAAATTACTTGAAATATTAAATACAGGAATAAGAACAAAGAAAATACCGAATGAAATGGGGGGGGGAGGGGGGGGAAGGTATAATACTACCGATATATAAAAATGGAGAGAAAAGAGATTGCAAGAATTATAGAGGAATCATCATCTTAAGTACAACAGGAAAAATATTAACAAGAAAAATACAAGAGGAAACACAATGCGGCTTCAGAACAGGCAGAAGCATCCCAGAAGACCTCATATTCATAATACGACACTCACATTTGCTTCATCGATCTCGAAAAAGCGTTCGATAGAATAAAAAAGGGAAACACTTGAAAAAAGACAGAGAACTACCTAAGAATAAATAATGAAATATCGGGAAAATTTAAAACTAGGTGTTAAACAGGGATGTGTGCTGAGGCCATTACTGTTTGCGGCAGTGATTGATGACGCAATAAAGGAAGCAATGAAGGAAATGAAAAAACTAAGGATGGGAAAATGGAAGAAACAAAAATAGCAGAACTTATGTTTGCTGATTATATTGCACTACAACACAACCTAAATACACTACAAAACGAACTGGTTAAGATAAATATGAAAATAAACATAAATAAGACAAAAAACGACATAAGAAAATAAACGGACAAAGCATAGAACCAGTAGAAAACCATAAATATTTGGGAACGATCATAGAGAAAAATGGAAAAAAGAGAAATTGACGAGGAGAATACAGGCAATGGAGATGAGATTCCTCAGGAAGAGAACAAGAAGAGACAAAATAAGAAATAAAACAACTATGAATAGAGCCCGTAAACGACAAAATAGGAGAAAACCAGCACGAACATGTTTGCCGAATGCGAGAAGGAAGACTTCCAAGAAGAGTATATGAAACAAAAATAACAGGTAAAATGCCAAAAGGAAGACCTAGGAAAACATGGGAAGAGGGAGTAAGAGAAGAAGCCCAAAAAACGAGGTATTCAATTGGAAGGAATAAAGGAAGAAACAAAAAACAGAAAACTGTGGAGAGAGAAATACATGAGCAGGAATGAGTAATCTCAACTCAAACTGCCCTACACCTCACGGTAAGAAGGTATAACATTAAGAAGAAGAAGAAGAAATAAAGTGGTTTATTTTTGGTTATGTACTAGAGAATTGCTGATGATAAAGTCTACTTGCGAGCAAAACATTCTTATTACTTCCTCCCAACACATCTACGAGGGAGCGTTTTTATATTCGTGGAATGAGCGGGTTGTAGGGGGTGATTAGGCGCATTGGGGGCGTGGCCTGTGCAGCGACTCATAATTAGTACAAATACGAAGTTTCATTGTTATTAGACAGTTAGTTAATAAGGGTGGTTGAGTCTTACCTCCGAGGTAGGACCTTCTCCGCACGATACGGCGATGATCTTTCCACGAGCAGGCCAATAGCCGCCGGGGTGCCTCAGGGCTCCCTACTTGCACCAAGCTTATTTATTATATATATGCGGACGACACGGCTTTATATTCCTCAGATAGGGACGAAAATATCTTGATTCGCTGGATAGTATCCTGGCCTGGGCCTCCAGGTGGCGTCTAAAGATCAACCAGTCTAAATGCGTAGCAATACGATTCACCAACAGACTACGACCACCGCCTGACAACATTTTTGTCGACAACTTTAGACTCCCCTGGAGCCCATCCGTCCTATATCTGGGAGTTGTTTTAGATTCACGCCTCACCATGCGATTACACGTTACCAGGTCCATCGACAGGTTCAACGCGGCGAGAAGTTCCCTGTATCCTCTATTGTGCTCCAGAAGTTGCTTATCCCTAAGGATTAAGATATTAATATATTATACCTTCCTGCGCCCTATCATAAGCTACGGGGCGCTGTCGTCGTCCAGTATGGCGAGGACCCACTTAAAAAGACTAGAGACCTTGCAGAACGGTATACTTAGGCTGATTCGTCCGTAACCTGCAGCTGCGCGAAGACCTGAAGGTACTCTCAATAAGGCAGTATCTTGTCAATCTTGCGACCAAGACCAGAGAGCGGATTGGAAGATCTGAGAATCCGCTTCTCAGTAGACTCGCCGAACTTGACCTGGACAGACCCCCTCCCAAGGTCAACATCAGAAGGGCCTTGGCAATTGAGGATGCAGTGGACGCTTAGGAAGACCATCTTGATCAAGAGCACTCGTTCGGCCCTAGCAACGAGAATCTGAAGACCACAGTAGACAGTTAGTCTTTGAGCTATCGTCAACCAAGTAACATAATCAGAAGTGAAACAGCGCGTAGAGTGTTCGCGTGCATTTTTGGACCTCTGTAATGAAGACAAGGATGGTGTATTGAGTCGACGAAACTTGGGTTCATCATTATGAACCTGAGTCCAAACAAGACTCCATGCAGTGGCATAAAAAGGGCACAGCACCTCTTAAAAATTTAAAGTGTCACAATCAGCTGGGAAACTCAACGGTGGGCAACGGTATTTTGGGACTCGGAAGGAATATTGTTGATTGATTATAAAGATAAAGGTGTTTCTATAACCGGAGAATATTACGCTTCAATATTAGAGCAACTAAAAGAAGCCGTTAAAGAGAAAAGACGGGGAAAATTGACGAAAGGTGTGCTGCTTTTGCACGACAACGCGCCCCCGTCCACAAGAGCCGCGTTGCGTTAGCTGCCCTGCATAAGGTGGGCTTCGAAATTGTGAATCACCCAGCCTACAGCCCAGACCTGGCCCCGAGTGATTATTACCTGTTTCCGAAAATGAAAAAAGAGCTGCCGATGATGAAGTCAAGGAGGCAGTTTCGGCGTATTTTGCAGATAATGAGGGTATAAATAAATTAATTGAAAGATGTGAAAAATGTATCCGTCTTGCAGGTGAATATATTGAAAAAGAAAAATAAATTGATTTTTTTATTTCCACCTCTTATCCCCCATTCCGCGAATATAAAAACGCTCCCTCGTATACTTCTAAACAGCAATAATAATTATTGTTTTGCTACTATTTCCATTGTAAACAAACTGCAACCATCGTACTATAGGTATTTTATTATTTCTTAGCTCAGCATCACGGTGAACCAATTAAAATGAAACCTGTTTTTGTTTCAAATCATGCTTTCGATTTATAGAAACGCAAATAACTCAAAAACTAACACATTTAGCTAATAATAGGGAACGTTTAATAAATAATAAAGTTCGCGAATAGAGGAGTTCATTCCAATAATAAAATACAGGGTGTTTAGTTTAGTTTACCCTGTCTTTATTTGACACCCTGTATAGTTAAAAAAATACGTTTTAATCTTAATAACATTTTCTCATTTTTCTTATAATACAGGAGTAATTGGACTTCCTCGTACTAATGCCCCACCCTGTAGATAAGAGAGAGAGCTTCGTTCCAATCTCAATTTGAATCCATCTTATCTCGATTCTATTCGGTCGGAGAGGCAGGATGCCGCGGTTAGGACGCACGTGAAATAGGCCAGAAACAATCGGTAATGCATAGCCGGGCGAGACTATTGTTTCAATGCCGCCGCCGCCGACGCGACGACCGCCCTCGTTTTATTTTGTTTTTTTAATTTCTGCTTCATCTATCACGCCCGTCTGCTCCACGACCATGATATATCGAATGAAATTTACCGCTACATCGATAGCTCATTACTCATTATACGCGTAGCGTTTCGTATTTTCGAACCTGTTGTTCCGCGCGGTAATTGTTTTGTCGGAATATCCCCCGCAAATCGAGGGGTTCTCGTGCGGGCCGAACGCAAACTTTCGATGATGATTTAGCCAACTACGACGACGCCGACAGTATTGTTTGATTTTACGATGTTCGCCTCTCCTATGTATCATGTCGGTATCAATGTTATATATTTATTAATTTTTGTTTAAACCCTGTACACAAACATACATCTGATACAAGACCTTTCGCTGTTTCATCGTCTAAATCCACACATATAGGAGATGACGTGAACCTATCCGGCCGCATCTATTATTTAATATCCCCCGCAAAGCTCGTATAATATAGAAAAGTCCATTTGTTCGCCGGTTATTGTACGCTCTAACGCCAGAATTTAATAAACGGCGAGAGCTTCGCGCGGATAGGAAAGGGAGATTATCCCTTTATCTCCGTTTATTTCGAACATTTCCCCCGGATTCGGGGACGGCCGATTCCGGAGAGGTATTATTTCCTGCGCAGTTTCGATAACCTCCCCGTACACACAGCAGTAGCCTCATCTTGCATCGTTTAGAGCGGGACGATTTAGTTAAATGGCGGATTTTCTAAGTCAAAAACTCCCATCGAATTACAGGCTTCCGCGAAGACTTGCCGGCCAATTTCCAACTACTCCGGGCCTCCCAACGCTCCGAAAAGTGCCACATTCGGACGATTCCGCTAACGAAGTCCTAGATGTCCTCTATCTAATAAAATTTTCTCCATCACGTCGTCTGGTGTCCCGCAGGGTTCCCTGCTGGGCCCAGAACTCTTCCTTCTTTTTGCCGGCGATATCCTCCCCCTCCCCTCCCCCAACGCGCTAGTCGCGGTGTATGCCGACGACACCGCTCTATATTCTTCCTTAAGGAATGACGCTGGCGATCGCAGAGGAGTTCGGTCCACGCAAGTGGCGCCTTTCCACATCAATGCCTCAAAACGCGTGGCAGTGAAGTTCTGTAGTAAACGAAATTCACCCCCCTCCCTCCCAAACCAACATCTGCGTGGGGGGAGGGGAGGTAAGAGGCTCCCTCGATCGATCAACGTAAAATATTTTGGGAGTTGCTCTCGACAAGCGTCTCACCTTTCTGACGTCGCTGTCAAGTTCCTACGTGCAAGGTCTCTCCTGTATCCGCTCCTCTGCTGTAGAAGCTCTTTGAGCTGAAAACTGAAGCTCTTCGTTCACGTCGCATTAGCCGATAATAACGTATGGGTCACTGACGTGGTGCAGCGCCTCAAAAATTTAAACTTAGAAGTTGAACGTGTGTGAAAATCACGTTTCAAGCATAATCATCGAAGATCCGCGGTTTATTACCAACGAGCAAATTCACCGAGACTAAGGGTCATATTTATAGTTCGTGCTTGAGGTCGTGTCGATGCTTGAGCACGCGATTTTGACAGATTTCTAATGACATTTACGTCAAAATCGCGTGCTCAAGCATCGACACAACCTCAAGCACGGACTATAAATATGGCCCTAAGGGTCATATTTATAGTCCATGCCAATATGACCCTTAGGGCCATATTTATAGTCCGTGCTTGAGGTTGTGTCGATGCTTGAGCACGCGATTTTGACGTAAATGTCAGTACAAATCTGTCAAAATCTCGTGCTCAAGCATCGACACAACCTCAAGCACGAACTATAAATATGACCCTTTGATATCCCGATCTTGAGTACTGACGCGATGACGATGGCCACATTTACTCTTGAAAGAGCTGGGCGGCCTAGTAATCTGGTGATTTTTAGTGATTCAATACTTTGGAGCGTTGGATCCTGACAGGCCTGACAGCGTTGGTGAAAACGCGTCGTATTCTGGAGCACCGCTTTAACAGCGCCAACCTAAAATCGAGTCACCACCTCCGCAGTCTGTTTGGCATCTCCGAGAACGCGGTTGAATTAGACCGCTCTCATTAACAGATAGTCCTCTAAAGGGTGCCCTATCCAATCTTGGGGAAAAGCGAGGACCTCAGAAGATTGCGCGATTGTTATTGCAACGTTTCAGAACCGATGATTAAATCGATTTTTACTTCTTAAAGATAAATCTTAAAAGTGTAATGTTCTTATATTAATGTAACAAGATAGAAATCTAGGATTTATTAACGGGTCGATGGCCGCAGTGGTTAGGTGGCTGACTATCGTTGTGAGAGGACGATAGGTCCCGGGGTTCAATTCTCTGGAAGGACGGTGACATTTTTTCAGGGAGTTTAATCCCGGATCGACTTGCCATTAGCTGTTGGGAGCAAAGTGATTAACAGCGCGGCAAAATAAAAGGCGATATGATGCTGTCACAAAACCATTTAAAACACAACTTGCACACACCAAACTACACCGCAAGAGTTGCAGTGATAGCCAGACAAGTAATACAGCTTACGGAGTCACTGCAACTAAGCACCCACTACACATTAAAAAAAAATTATAAGAAGGCTAGTTATTTTTATTGAGGGATGGCATTCTGATCGTTGTTGTGTTAGGTTTGGGGGAGTCTAGGATTTTTTTGGGCCTCTAGTTCTAATTGTAATTTATTCAAGGTAGTGGAGAATCGGCATTTGTCACAGTCCACCTGGTTCATCTTCTTCAAGTGGTATCTAAGAAGACCGTGGTCAGTGAATAAAGTCGTTATGGTGCTGAGGTCTCTTCTAGAGACATTTTTCAGAATCATTATATACAGTATGTTGCGCAAGAAAGGCGGTTGAGGCTTTGGCACAATTGACCATCGAGTTCTGCTTCAAAAGTTGGAGGTTGGTTGGTGTACGAGGTCGGGGGTGCTTGAATACGATGTCTGGCTATGAAATAATGAGACTGCTTCCGAAAAAAGTTTTATTTCAATGTACTCTCCTCCCCCTCGCCACGTTTTTTCCACTGATCAAAGCAATACTGGAAGTTCTCTTTGAAGACCGATTTTCGCTCCATCTCTTCCATCGACTCGAACAGGGTCCTTTTTTAGGGCAGACTTGATAACAAGGGGAACAAGAAAAACCTCACAGGGTGCTAAATCAAGCAAATACGCCGCCTGTTCGAGCACTGGAGTGTCTGTAGCGGCTAAATAACGCTTCACAGACAGCGCGTTGTCCTGGCGCAAGATCCACGACTTGCTCCTCCACCGTTTCTTACGAACTCGCTCTCGCAGTGTTGCCAAAACGTTTAAATACAGTCAAATTCGGATATTACGAATTAGGGATGTAACGAACTCACGGCTATTACAAACAAAACACGAAGACCCGAATATATTTTTATACAAAATAATGTAAATTTGCTCGGGTACAACGGACACTCGGATATAACGAACGATTTTTCTATTATTGTTAAATTTAGCCATCGGTTATAACGAACTATCGAACACCCGCGGTTTTTCCTTCCGCTCCAGCTACTTAGGCGGGAGTGGGAGAGGTGGGGGTGCATCAAGTTTTAAACCAAATCTACGATGGACGCGATCTACAAGTCAAAAAGTAAACGCAAAGGTATTAACTTAAGCCAAAAAAATTGAAATAATTAATAAAATAGAGAGAGGCGCTGCAAATGCTGCAATTTGCAGAGAATATAAATTGTCAAGGTCGACTGTCTCAACATTATGGTCTAACAGAGAAAACTGTCCAACCGTTAAAGTTGCAAATTCAACTTCGACAAAAAAACTTGGAACTTCGCCCAAACCAGAGGTAGAACAATCAATTCTGAGGTGGTTTTTCAATAAAAAGGAGTCAACGTATTCCCATATCTGGACCTATTCGTCAAGCTAAAGCTTCAGAGTTTGAGAGGCACCTTGAAAATCAGACACTTAATGAACAAGAACCAGAATCTTTAACGAGGGAACCTGAATCTGGAAATCGCAAATCAGTGGTTAACAACAATTTGGCCAAGTCTTAAGCAAAAATATGGCGAACGTAATTTTTTTTAATGGCGATGAAATGATGTTTGCCTGTGCGAACATGGACGGCTTCAAGAAGAGAAAACTCGAATGTAGGCTTTCACGGCCACTGTTCCATAAAGATGTATCTTTCGGGTATTGTCGTGGTTGTTGTGACAAAACTTGACGTTTCGCTGATCATACTGTCAGCTTCTTCAGAAGTTCTCTAAAGACTGATGTTGATGTCTTCTGCTCCTCGTTATATACCCAGTCCCTGTTCCGCTCCAGTGATGCGTATCCGTTCCAGTCCGCTGAACCGTATCCGTTATCGTTCTCCGATCCGTGTCCGATGCTTCTCCTCGATTCGTGTTAAGAGAGAAAACTTGTTGTTATTGACAAAACGGCTTCAACGAGATATTTCAAAAATGTTCATGATCTTCCAGCGACATATTTTGCCAATAAACACGTCCGAAATTTTTGAAAAACTTTTAAGAGAGTGGGATAAAGAACTCGTCAAGGTTAAGAGAAAGATTTTATTGTTGATTGATAACTGTACAGCACATCCAAAAGTCGTTAATCTCAATTGCGTTGAGTTGATTTTTTTGCCATCAAATGTAACAGCCGTCCTTCAGCCTCAAGGAGTTAGACAGAAACTACTTTTGAAGTTAATCACTGCTTTAGATGGATTAGGATGCAGTTGTGATGTTAATCGTTTTTTCACCCATCATCATTCTGCCATTTAACCAAATCGTCCCCCTTTTCGATTCCTATACTAACGCGACATATTTTCGCCGTTTGCTCCCGAGGGAAACGTTAACATTTACGGGCAACATCAGAACAACCCGATACCAGAAACCTATTCAGCGCAGCACACACCTGTTTATGAACTCGTAGTAGAGAGAGAGAGAGAGAGACATTACAGTATCTGATATCGTTACACCTCGTCGTAATTAAGGTGATTAATTGTTTGAAAAATTGCTTCCACCTTCGCGTCGACGCTGCCTAGTTACGTTAGATGATGTTACGCAGATGAATTAAGCCGAAATCCGACAAGGTTGCGAAATCATATCCGCATAAAATCCTAAACGATTTTAGAGATTAGTCCTTTAGATTATATCATCAAGGTTTGTACAGGGTGGGCAAATAAGAGAGGTAAGCGGCTGTATCTCAGAAACTAATGATCGTAGAGAGTTACGGTAAAAATTTTTATAAGTAAAGTGGGCAAGGGAAAATGCTGGAAATTATTTTCAAGTTTCCAAGATGGCCGCCAGTGGGCGTTTCCACCATCTTGAATTACATAAAGTTACGTTTCTCGCGATTTTCTCCAATCAATATAACAAAAAAGTATTCGCGTTTTAATGTTAACTTAAAGTCAAACATTTTTTGTAAAAACAATTTTTCTCTATCTTTCGAAATAAAGTGGTGGGGGGGATTTTAATGTTGTTTTAAATAAATGCCTTTAACTTCGAAACGGCTTAATGGATTTGGATAAATTTGGTATCATTGAAAAGAGCATTTCTTGGGCTATTAGGTTTCTCGTAATCGTGACAGTTGTGACCTACACGGCCGCCGATAGAGGGCGTTATTCGATATTATAACCAAAATATTGGATTTTCTCAAAAAATTTAAATGCGATGATATGATTTTTTTTAGACTAGAAAATAGACAAATGACCAACCAATAAGCCTGCGCAAACCGCATCTTAATATCTTTTTCCTAACTGAAATTATTTAAAAAAATACTAAACCAGGAAAATTCATACATCCCCATTTAAAAATGCATCGCTTGCTTTCGATAAGAAGGCAAGTAGTAGGCCATGGAAATAAAAGACAAACTCCTCTCTAAAATATTCACAAGAAATGTCAGTTTATTTAGTGCTGTGATTTTAAGTCACACGTTTTCGTATTTGTAAGCGATTTTCGTTTTAAATAAAGTTGTGGTCCTGAAAAGGACCGATTTTGAAAAAAGATTAATGCCTTCTGTGTTCAAATTGCCTTCCGTTATATTCCACACATTTTTCCAGTCTTTCTTAAGTCGACAGAACCGCGGCCTCGATTTCTGCTGCTGATAGTTGACGAATTGAGTTTCGAATTCTGTTGTCCATATCCATTCCTGTTGTTGGTGGAGTTTGAAAAACAATGTCTTTTAAGCGTCCCCCCACAAGTAAAAATCAAGACATGTCAAGTTGGGAGATCTTGCCGGCCAAGGAAATAGGCTTCCCCTTCCTATCCAGCGTTCTCGAACGGTCCTGTTAATATGGTTTCGGACATTAATTGAATAATATGCCGGACAACCATCTAATTGCAGAAACATAGTTCTCCTAGTTGCGAGTGGCACATCCTCCAACAAAATTGGCAAGTCGTTGATCAAAAACTCTAAGAAGCGGTTTACCAGTTAAAGCTTGATCAAAAAAATAACGTCCAATAATTCTGTCCCCAATGATACCGCACCACACATTTAGACTCCAGCGTCCTTGGTGCTGCACTTGTCTTAACCAATGCGGATTTTCAGCGGACCAATAATGCATGTTATGACGGTTAACTCTACCATCACTACTAAAGGTAGCCTCGTCGGTCCAGAGAATTTCCGTTAAGAAATTTCTGTTTTCCTCAAGCCATCCATTGACAATAATTTAGTCTATTATCGAAATCTTCTTCATTTAGCGCCTGGTGCATGGTGTCGGGTACTGTCTTGCAGCTATAGCTGCATTTTGAAAACACTCGAAATAAATCGCAATCATGTCAACGGCTTCATTATTTGCGAGAGGCATTTTGATTAAAAAGTACTCAAATTATACGCAATCAACAATATTGGGCTGCGTGTGACAAAAGTTTGACGTTAATTAGCAATATTTTTGTTAGGCGATTGTCGTGTCCATGGCCTACTACTTGCCTTCTTATCGAAAGCAAGCGATGCATTTTTAAATGGAGATATATGAATTTTCCTGGTTTAGTTTTTTTTTTTTATAATTTGAGTTAGGAAAAAGATATTAAGATGCGGCTTGCGCAGGCTTATTGGTTGGTCATTTGTCTATTTTCTAGTCTAAAAAAAATCATATCATCGCATTTAAATTTTTTGAGAAAATCCAATATTTTGGTTATAATATCGAATAACGCCCTCTATCGGCGGCCGTGTAGGTCACAACTGTCACGATTACAAGAAACCTAAAAGCCCAAGAAATGCGCTTTTCAATGATACCAAATTTATCAAAATCCATTAAGCCGTTTCGAAGTTACAGGCATTTATTTAAAACAACATTCAAACACCCCCCACCACTTTATTTCCAAAGATAGAGAAAAATTGTTTTTACAAAAAATGTTTGACTTTAAGTTAACATTAAAATGCAAATACTATTTTGTTATATTGATTGGAGAAAATCGCGAGAAACGTAACTTTATGTAATTCAAGATGGTGGAAACGCCCACTGGCGGCCATCTTGGAAACTTGAAAATAATTTCCAGCATTTTCCCTTGCCCACTTTACTTGTAAATTTTTTTACCGTAACTCTCTACGATCATTAGTTTCTGAGATACAGCCGCTTACTTCGCTTATTTGCCCACCCTGTACATATACAGGGTGTTAGTAAATAAGTGCGACAAACTTCAGGGGGTGATTCTGCATGTAAAAATAATGACAGTTTGCTATATAAACGTCCGTCCGCAAATACTTAGTTTCAGAGTTATAGGGTGTTAAAGTTTTTCTTAAAAACCGACGATTTATTTATTGCTCTGAAACCGGTCGAGATACGCAAATGAAATTTCGTGGGTTTTAAGGGATGGTTATTGCGCATTTCTTGACATCCAACCAAGAATTTTATATTCATCATTGGCGTGCATACGGGTAATGATCTTAATTAAATTAAAAATGGTACGCCACTGAGATATTTCAAATTAAAAATCATTTTTAAATTTGGAGTTAAATCCTTTAGATTTTTGCATTTGGTATTTTCTTAAGTCATTATAGTTTATTCCATTCACGTCGAAAATGTTGATGACCTTAGGAATCGAATTATAGCCGGCTGTGAGACAATAAGAAATACACCAGGAATTTTTGTGCGAATACAACAAACAATGAGGCGAAGAGTTGAAAGTTGTGTCATGTCTGAGGGAGGTCATTTTCAATATTTTTATAAGCAATAAATAAATCGTCAGTTTTTAAGAAAAACTTTAACACCCTGTATCTCTGAAACTAAGCATTTGCGGACGGACGTTTATATAGCAAACTGTCATTATTTTTGCATGCAGAATCACCCCCTGAAGTTTGTCGCACTTATTTACTAACACCCTGTATATTATCGATTAATTTTTAGATATCACTGTACGTAGTGATAATCAGAGGATGCAAACATTTCGGAATGCCCATAATTATCCGAACCAACCGGTATTTATTTACTAAAATGTAGGAATTCCTAAACACAAACGCTCACCGCACGGACGGAAAAGGCCGTTTATCCAACGTTTTAATAATACGCGCGCAGATGTTTTAGGTATGCGTTTAATGTAATTTAAAGTTTGATAGTTCGTTACGAATAGAACAATTATTATTGTATGTATATGTATGTATATATGAGGGCGCGTTTGTCATTGCGTTTACCAGATGAGATTGATATAACTTGAGAGAGCGGATAATTTCTTCCGGGTTCTGGAACGTGTTAAATTCCGTACGACCGGGGCAATTAAAATAGTTTAATTTCGTTTCGCGTGCGAGTTATAAGGTGGGCGGGTATGTATTCAAGAAGAAACACGTGCTAATCGCCAAGCACAATAGACGTGATTTATGAAATTTCCTCGAGTTACTCTCAAAACTATGCGAGCTGGTTTCATGAAAGTTTGGATAGTAAAATGTGAAATTTCAAATTAAACATTTTTATTACATTTCCTTATAGCGTTTCCTGTTTTAGATAGATTTTTTGTTGCAGGTAAAGGGTTAACTGTCAAACGAACTGTCATATAGATATTTCTACGATGAAAATCTCTTTCATTTGGCTACCCCCACTTTTATTTTTTTTTCGTTTGTTATTTTTTAGATGATTCACCAACTGAAGATGTAACAGCTATATCTTCGTCACCAGTTCTTGACAGCTGAATCGTTTCACCTTGGTCGTCCATAGCGACATCAGTCACGTTTGAAGGGGAAAACATCCAATCGGGAAATACTTCATTGTTAAAGAGGTATATTCCAGTCGCAGCAAATCGTTTTGCAGCATTTTCAATTGTAGCTGCTTTAATATAATATCATAATGTGAAATGATTCTGCCTGGATGATTTCGTAACCAATTCGTTAATTCCTGATTGTAATACACATGTTGTTAATGGACCATAAAAACTCACGTCAACAACACACTTCCATGTTCTTTTGCTAATGTCAGAACTGCCAAATCTTTGTGACTACACATAACTTTACAAAATGTTTTAACCACTTAAGAAAAACATCAGCAGTCATCCATCCCTGATGACCGGAAGGCGCTTCATCCATCAATTCACATTTCATGTTTTTCCTAGGAAAAATGAATCCCGGTGGAACGAAGGTGCCCACGGCATTCATAGAAGACGCGACGGCGAGGTGGTGTCCCCGTTCGGCACTACTTAAGATATCAACTTGCTTTCTACCTTTGGTAGAAGAATCTCTGATAAAGTACTGGAGATCGTTACCGCAACCATCGACTTATTAAGGTCGTACGATTTGACACCTCTCGATTATCGACTGAGATCTATTTCAGCGAGGAGATCGAATACCTGGAAACGATCTTCGACAGTAAGCTAGCTTTCGCCGAGCATCTAAGTAGAGCTAGTAACAGGGCCCTTGGTCGACTGCACGAGTTACATCCTATCCTGGATAAAATGCACTTCGCTGGTTGTCCTCTGAGACTTAACAGCGGCAGATGTTCAGGATTTGAACGAGTTCCTGAAGCAGCTGAGTCGAGAATTCTTCGAGAAGGCACTCACAAGCAGCAACCCGACGATGAATAATGAATCAATGACGCCCACCAAACATTGCACGATGACAGAGACGCTCTGGCTAACGTGACGCGGTAATAAAACGCAACTAACGTTTAATTCTATTTCCATATCCATCGGCGAAAGAGATCCATCGGAAGATTCCAAACATCACCAGCCGAGGATCGCCAGAAGGACATCCAAAGAGGAAGTGAAGCTGGAAGAAGTTGATGTGTTGCATTCGGAGGATCGCTGACGAGATCGGATAGATCGAAACCACGCGGGTATTTTTATATTATTGCACTCGTTCTCAGGGTGATTTCCAACAATATACCAAGAGATCCAATAAGGATTTCAGTTATATTTTAATGGCAAAATAGGACTACCAGACCAGAGATTCCATAGGTTTCAGCAAAATCCTGTTTGCCAAAAGAAAAAAAATTCACGAATCTGCCCTTTTTGATGGTGATGTATCTAGGAGTTGTCGTGCAAAAGAAGAACTGCCAAGTAGACATTTCCCGTTATTGTGATCCCTGTTGGCACTATTACACAATTAACAGAATTCCCTCCTTGTTCCAGAAAATGTGATCATCATTTTCCTTGCAGGAAATTGCCTTTTCGCCTTCTTTCGCGATGGGAAGGACTCTTGTTCCGAAAGAGAGACCCACGTTTCATCTCTAGTTACAATTACATTTGAAGAAGTCTTCATCTTGAGATGAAAGTGACGGCCAAGCCAATCAACACCCAAAAACCTTTAACTTTGTTAATAATTTTCTCGATTCGTGCTTCTAGATCATCCTGAACTCTGTCCTCAACAGCTCAATTCAAATTGCGCTGTTTCATTAAGTCAACGAACTCTCGGCAAGATTGCGGAGTTCTCTGTCCGGATACAATCTGCTTGAGAGTCACATAATAGATCGAGTTTGACAAGTAAGTATCAAGGTCATGTTCCCATACAACACAGATCGAAACTGGTAGGCCATGGAAGTCTTAACTTTCAAATTTGCATATCCATATCGACACGACTTCCCCAATTTGTATAGGTTGGTAGTACTGAATATAGTAGATAAAAGCCAGATATAACCTCAGCAGTCATTTAATATATGATGTAGATTTAACAGAAAATATAATTAACAAATTTAATTTGCATTTGTAGGTTAACTAAATGGTCGCCACCAAATCTTTAACTTTCTCGATGGTTTCTTCGGTTCGTGGTTCTAGAGAGGCCTTCCCATACTTGGGATGATCGATGATATGTTGTTTTAATATCCGGCGTTGGGAAGCGAGCTGTCATGAAATTAGGTCTTGCATTTGGAGGAACGCTGACGAGACTGAAGAGGTCGAAACCGCGCATAATAAAAGATATATCGGTGTTTCCATTTTGCATCCTTTAAACGTTACTTAGGCTCGATTTTTCAATCGCTGGTTAATAAATTTCAACTAACAGGTAAACCCAAACTGCTGGCTAAAGTGTTTATCGATCTCACAGTTTAAACCAACTTCAGATCAAAGTATATAAATATAATCTAAACTAGCAATTTAACTTGAAGTTAAACTTAACTACCAGCCAGTTAACAGAAACAATTAACCACCGATTAAAAAATCATTAAATTATTTTTGGCCGGACACTTTTGCATGCAACTGTAGTTCATCTTATCGCTACGTCCAGACTTTATAATCACTCTGTATAAATAACAATAAAAGAAAATTGTTCTATATCGTCGAATTTATTTTTGTATCCTTCTCGTATACAATCACGATTTCACGGTCGTGTTATCAACGTTAGCAACGTCTTAACAGTAGTTAACAAAGTTAATAATAACAACGATAACGAAACAACAATAACAATAGCAAACGGCGGCATCCATGTTTGAGGCGAGAGGCAAATAAGAGCGAGTCATTGTCAGTTGCTTCGTCGGACATCTCTACGATCGACCGGTCGCGAAAAGATAACCAAAGTGACCACCGCGGCACCGTCGATCCCTCACAAGACAACACCACTGAAAAGGAATAGACAGGAGAACCACCCGAAACCTAACTCGATAGATCTTGAAGTTATGTAGATACAGAAAATATTTTAATTTAATAATGAATTAAAAATTAATTTATTCTAATCCAATTTACGCGAATCACCCTGTATACCACGAAGTAGTGGTTTGTTTAGTAGTAGATGTGATCGAGGGACATAATCATACGTACAGGTAAGTCGTGTTCTTCTGAATTACCGCATCGAAACGACCGAGCATCGCGATCGCCGTCCCGTCTCCCAATCATCATGGATGGATGAAGATGATGATGATGTACGACGGTGGGCTAAGCTCGTATGCATACTCTCCTGTCTTGTCGTGGAAGTGTATGAGCAATCCGCGCCGCCGGCAATATGCAGTAGTCAGTCACAATTTCATCATAAGAATAAGAGGAAGACACGGTGCAAGAAGTACATACCATATAACAGTCCCGAACGAATATAGAACACTTGACTACATAGAGCGCTTTATCGGCGGCGACCCCCGTCCGGATTAAATCCTACCGCAACTTTTGACGCGTTGCTCTCCGCTTTATCGTGATTCGGGTGCCGAAATAAAAGAAAACCGGAGAGAGAGAGAATCAGGGGGGGCCGAAGTTGCATTCGCGGTCATAGTTCTCGTGCGTTTAAACACACACGTGCGCGTACGGAAACGAAACAAAATAATAATCCCGAAAACAAAAGCCAAACAGGAGAAGAGGACGGGAGAAATAAGAAAAACAAAAAAAAAAAATAGAGTTGTTGAGATGCTGTTGTGTGCTGTGGTGTTGTGCCTACTGCTGCTGTCGCTGAACTCGTCTAAAGCTGAAGGAATTCCCACGACTACGGATGCCAGGGTTGCCGCCAAGAAATTTCAGAATGCGCTCTCACAACAGGTAAAAACAAAAAAAAACGAAAACGAAATTCGTGTTGTGTGTAAAGGCAAAGCCGGTTAATAATACGAAGTCGTTGCACAGATTTAAACATGTTTATAAATACTGCGATCAATTTATCTCGATAATTCGAATTAGATTTAAAAACTATAGAGTTGTTTGTGTTGATATTATTTGTTATTTTGTTGCCCAAACTGCAACCGTGCATGTTTGACTTTCAAAAAGTTGTTTTTAAAAGCGAGTTTTATTATTATTGTTGTGTCTGATATCGTTGTATCGCGATAGATTTAAGTTTATTTATTAATTATTACGATTTAATTACGCCATTTTGCTACAAGATGAAATGTTATTTGTCGATTAAATACCGGCAAGAATGAGATTTAATAATTACAAATTTGATGTTTAGACGTCAAATATAGCCAAACTTGACGTTCAAATGTCAATTACGGATAAGTTTGACATTGAAGCGTGGCTGGATGATTTAATTCAAAAATTGGCGCCATATTGCACTCCCTGTGAATATAGTGCAAGTCACGAAAATCGGAAACATGATGACGAAGAAGGTAATCGGCTTTCTTGTCCGTTCTAATTTAGATAGGAGTCTATGGTACGACTAAATATAACATTCAAAATGTAAAGTTATGCAAATTTGACATTTAACGTCACATATTTGACATTAAACTGTCAATAAAACGGGTAAGATTGACATTTAAACGTCAAATACGGATAAATTTAACATTGAAATGTCAAAAAAAAAAACAACAAGCAAGATTGACATTTAAACGTCAAATAACGAAAAAAATTGAGATATAAACGTCAAATAAGGAACAAAATTAACATTTACACCTCAAATAAGGAAAAAATAGACATTTAAACATCAACTAAGGAAAAAATGGGCATTTAAACGTCAAATAAGGAAAAAATTGAAACTTAAACGTCAAATAAAGAAAAGATAGACATTTAAACGTCCAGTAATTAAAAAAAAACATTTAATTCGCACAGGTTTGGTATTTCAATGTCAAAATATGGAAAGTTTAACATTTGAACGAACAGTTTGACATTTAAACGTCAAATTCAGACAAATTTTATTCTCGATATCAATTGCGAATTTACTACGATAACTTCAAACGTGAAATAGAAGCCTACGTTTGACATTCAAGTGTAAGAACTAGACGTTAATTAAAATGTCAAAAAACCGGAGAGATTGATATTTAAACGTCAAATATAGACAACTTTAATATTGAAATGTCAAAAAAAAAACAACAAGCAAGATTGACATTTAAATGTCAAATGCGAGTAAATTTTATTCTCAAATTCTATTGTTATTTTAATATGATAAGTTCAAACGTGAAATAGAAGCCTACGTTTGACATTCAAGTGTTAAAACTATACGTTAATTGAGATGTCAAAAAAAACCTGAGAGATTGACATTTAAATGTCAAATGCGAGTAAATTTTATTCTCAAATTCTATTGTTATTTTAATACGATAAGTTCAAACGTCAAATACGCGCCTATGTTTGACAGTGAAGTATCAAAACTGTAAGTTAATTAAAATGTCAAAAAAACCGGAGATTGACATTTAAACGTCAAATATGGACAATTTTAACATTGAAATGTCAAAAAAAAAAACGGGCAAGATTGATATTTAAATGTCAAATGCGAGTAAATTTTATTCTCAAATTCTATTGTTATTTTAATATGATAAGTTCAAACGTGAAATAGAAGCCTACGTTTGACATTCAAGTGTTAAAACTATACGTTAATTAAGATGTCAAAAAATCGGAGAGATTGACATTTAAACGTCAAATGCGAGTAAATTTTTATTTTTATTTTAATACAATAAGTTTAAACGGCAAATTCGAGCCTACATTTGATATTGAAAATGTCAAAAAATAAGCAAAATTGACGTTCAAATGTCCAATACGTATTAGTTTGACATTTAAACGTCAAATACGGACAAATTTGACATTGAAATGTCAAAAAACGGGCATGGAAATGTCAAAAATGGGCAAGATTGACATTTCAATATTAAAGACGAGCAAGTTTGATTTTTCAACATCGAATGCGACCAAATTTGATAGTTAAACGTGAAATACGAGCGGAAGTTTAACATTCAAATGTTCAATACACACACGTTTGACATTTAAACGATAAATAGGGACAAATTTGACATTGAAATGTCAAAAACACGCATGAAAATGTTAAGAACGACAAAGATTGACATTTCAATATTAAAGACGAGCAAGTTTGATTGTTCAATATCGAATGCGATTTAATTTGATAGTTAAACGTCAAATACGAGCGCAAGTTTGAGATTTAAATGTTCAAGACGACCAAGTTTGACATTTAAACGACAAATTTGCCATTGAAATGTCAAAAAATTGGCAAGATTGATGTTTCAATGTGAAATACGAGCAAATTCAATTTTTAATATCAAATGCGATCTAATTTAATAGTTTAAACGTCAAATACGAAAGCAAGTTCGACATTTAAACAATATATAGGGACAATTTTCACATTTGAATGCCAAACACGAGCAAGTTTGATTTTTCAATATCGAATGCAATCTAATTTAATGTTAAACGTCAAATACGAAAGCAAGTTTGACATTTAAACGACAAATACAAACAATTTTGACACCGACATGTCAAAAAAAAAAACGGGTAAGATTGACGTTTGAATGTTAAATACGAGCAAATTTGATTTTTAATATCGAATGCGATCTAATTGGATACTTAGACGTCGAATACGAGCGCAAGTTTCGTATTGAGATATGAAGTATGACTAAATGTAACGAGCAAGTTTGACATTTAAATGCCTAATACGCATAAGTTTAACACCTAAGCAGGAAACACGGACAATTTTGACATTAGAATGTCCAAAAAAAAAACAAGTAAGATTGATATTTAAACTTGAAATATGAGGGCAACTTTGACATTTAAATGTCTATTATGCACAAGTTTGACGTCTAAATGTCCAACACGGATAAGTTTGACATTTAAACATCAACTACGGACAAATTTGACATTGGAATGTCAAAAACGGGCATGGAAATGTCAAAAATGCGAAAGATTGATATTTGAATGCCATGTACGAAGCAGTTTGATTTTTTCAACATCGAATGCGACCATATTTGATAGTTAAACGTAAAATACAAGCTCAAGCTTGACATTTAAATGTTCAATGCGCACCAGTTTGACATTTAAACGACCAATACGGACAATTTTGTTATTGGAATGTCAAAAACAGGCATGGAAATGTAAAAAAATGGGCAAAATTGACATTAGAATATTAAAGACAAGCAAGTTCGAATTTTCAATATCGAAGGCGATCTAATTTGGCAGCTGAACATCAAATAGGAAAGCAAGTTTGACATTTAAACGACCAACAGGGAGAAATTCGATATTGGAATGTCAAAAATAAGCACGGAAATGCCGAAAAATTTACCAAATTAACGTTTGAATGCTAAATACGGGCAAGGTTTAAGATTTTTTAATATCAAATACGATCTAATTGGATACTTAGACATCAAATAAGTAAAAAGTAGAACATTGAAATGTATAGTATTGGCAAGTTTGACATTTAGATGTCCAATATGCACAAAATTGACATTTAAACGTCAAATACGGTTAAATTTGACATTAGAATGTTAAAACCAGACATTGAAATTAAAAAAAAGGGAAGGGTTTGATCTTGTAATATCTACTGCGATCTGATTTGAGTTAAATATCAAATACGAATGCAAGTTTGACAACTAACCGGCAAACACAGGCAAATTTGGCATTGAAATGCCAAGATTTAATATTTTAAAGTTAATATTTTCGTGACCACAAATAGAAATCTTTTATGTTCAATTAAGTCCAGGTCACTATTTAGGAAACAAAAATTTTGCTGATTATTCAGTACAAGTGGCACATTATGCTAATATATTATTAATAAATAACGTTATTCGCAATACCTTCTAGTTATTTATTAACATGTCATGTCAAATATGCGTGCCTTTATTTATGTATTAACAATAGATTTCGCGAATGCTAATCTAAGTAAACAAATTTCAATACATTCTTCTTTTTAATAAGATGTAAGAGAATGCATGATACAGTACGTGACTTCACAATAATAAAAAAATTAAGGAGTAATCGGTACACAAGAAACGGTTTTAAGAAAATATTCAATTATAACGGGGCAAGTGTGAGAAATAGAATATTTCATATAACTGTGTTTGCCACAACTTTTGTCACAAATATTTGAACTTGTTCCAAAATGACAGAAGTGTAAAATATGTCATATATAAGTTAAAGTCAATAAAAAGCGCTTCGAGCAATCACATCGAAGCGCCACCGATTCATCGGTAACTGTTCGCTTCTGCTGAATTCCGGAAATACCGGAAATTGACATTAATTTGCTTATTTCAAATGGAATGAATTTGCGAAAATATTTTTCAATTTATTATACAAATTGAGGTTATGGATAGAAGAAATATTGACGGGTAGGTACAGCTCTCAGAATTAATGTATAATACACAGGGTGTTCAAAATTTAATTGTCTGCTAGTAAAACTTTTCGATTTTCTCAAAGATAATCTTCCATTTTGTTTAGAATGTTTTGAAGCAGGATTAAATTGTGCATCGAACTGTATTAGTATTCCCTATACCTATCTGTCAAAATTTTCAAGTTATTAAGGTTTATAGTTTTATAGAAAATCATAACATTTTCTTAATAGCAAGCCGTGGAAATGACAACAAAACGTTATTAGTATAATAAGTGTTACCACAACCTCTAAAGTCTAGTTTTGTTGTCTGTCTTGGCATTAAAAAAAAATAATTGACGTACTGGGTCACGTGATATTGTGAAAAACGTAATTTTTTTAAATGGGACACCCAGTATACAACTTTCCTATGAACTTTTATCCGAAAGTCATCAATAATAACAGAGTTATTGATGATTGTTTTTACAGAAACTAGAAACAGTATTGTTTATTTTAAGTTATTTTATTAGTTTCGAAAATAAAAAAAAAACAAGAAATTTTAAATTCAGAGCAGATGCTCAAAAACATCACCCTCTTGCTCCAAGCACTTTTGAATCCGCCTGTTAACGCTTCTAGTAGCCTTAGCAATGATTCTACCATCAATATTATTAATAGCATGGCTGATGCTTTGCTGGAGATCTTCAAGAGTATCATACCGTCTTTCACAAATACACTGCACTTTTCACAAATCCCCAAAAGAAGAAATCCAAAGGTGTTATGTCCGGTGATCGAGGAGGTATACGAATAGGCCCGTTAGTTGATAGATATCGGCCGTCAAAAAGGTCAGGTAATAAGCTATGAATTTGGCGAACATTATGGGCAGGAGCGCCATCTTGTTGAAAGAATATCTGTTGTCTATCCATTAAATTCAGGTCATCCAAGAATTCTCCAAGGGTAGCGGTTAACATTTCGACATACCTCTCGCCAGTTAATGCACCTTGATAAAATACGAGGCCTACAATTCTTGAATCAATCAAGCCACACCAAACATTAACACTAAAGCGTCTCCGCGGATTACAAGGACGGAAAAGCATCGGGTTTTCTCGGCTCCAATAGTGGCTGTTCTCCCTGTTGGAGAAATTTGATTCGTCACTCCAAAGAACCAAACGCCAAAAATTATCGTTAAGTCTAACTTGATTAATGTACCACTGACAAAACTGAGTCCGTCTTTCTTGATCTCCCGGTCTGCCAGCGTCTGAATAGGTCTGTATCTGAACGGCACAAACTTATGTTTTTTTAGAATATTGTGAATAGTTCCCAAAGATAGTCCACTTTCTTCCTTTAAATCATTAATTGCATTATTAGGATTAGCTTCGAAGAAAGCTAAGACGTTAATTTCAGTTGCTTCACTTATTATAAATTGTTTTTTGATTCTAGTTTTCTTGAACACATTTTCATTTGATCGAAACTTACGGTACAAAAGTAAAAAGTACCTTCGATCTGGCAAGCTGCGCGTAGGAAAAAACACCGTAACGTTCACGAGCTTGCAGGGAATTTTTATTACAAACGATGTAACATTCCATCATATCACATTTTTCTAAATGCGTGAAAGGCATTTTTTCATCAATAAACACAAAATGTTAATTGCTTACTGACAGAGGTTTAATGCAATATTTCAATGTTGATGACATTTGCAAAACAATCGAATTTTGTTTATGAAATAACAGCCACCTTGGCAAATTTGAAAAATCATCAATAACTCAGTTATTATTGACTTTAGGATAAAAGTTCATAGGAAAGTTTTTGTTCAGAATTAAATTTTCTGTCGACCGTGAGAACTGTATACTGGGTGTCCCATTTAAAAAAATTACATTTTTCACAATATGACGTGACCCAGTACGTCAATTATTTTTTTAAAAATGCCATTGTAATTTGCTTGAAAAACTACACTAGTTTGCCTATTTAACCAACTTTGTAGCTCCAATAATAACAAAGTTAGCAATAGTGCCGACTTAAGTTTGAAAACCCTGTATGTGTTCATTTGACAGGACCGCTCAAACAGAAATTTAAACACATCGAATTGAATTTTGATCAATTAAATTTTTATATATTTTTGTGTTTATTAACGGTTATTTATGTAATGCATTAATTCTACGACCTGTAACAGAAACGCTGCTTTCCATTCCGAAATATGAAAGTTGATGTGAATAGATTTGATTATCCCAATCAACCACCCTATATATACAATATAAAAGAATAAATTGAAAGACTATAGAAAGTAGAATAAAAGAAGAAGAGAAAAATATACTAAGTTGCTCCTTCAGGAGTAAAAAAGGTCACAGTATCCATGCGACAGGCGAAAACTTTCTTTGTGCTTTTATTTTATTTTGTACTTATTGTATATACAGGGTGATTTGCTTAGGCAGCGGATTAGAGATTTTACAACTTGTAGTAATCGATCACGTCCGATCTGTCTAAAATATTTAATCATCCAGCTATACAGAGCGTGCTAGAAAGTCGGTAACAACTTGAATTCTTCCTATATCTAATAGGTATAATTTTGGGATATTTTCAAGCATATCCTGCTATGCCATCTATTGAAGATTGTAGATTAATAGAATGTTAGAACAAATATGGCGCCCATATTAAAGATTTACATTACAATTCTATCAATAACGTTCTTTTTGTTCTTTAATACTAATTCATCTTGTGTTATTAAAGACAATTATTGCAATTGTCTTTTGTTTCCATAGCATTCATGAAAAAGCAAGAAATATCTCTGGATTTCTTGATTTCGATTGAATAACTCGAAAAACTCTCTCCCTAAATCTTAATTTTCATTTCAATTCAATGTTACAAACTAATTGCTTTCGCAGATTTTATTAAGTTAAAATTTCTGATATACAGGGTCCTCGGATTTCGTAAAGCCAACACGGATAACTTTTTTATTTGAAGACATAGAGAGACGGTTAAATTAGCAAAAAGGTGTAGATTCAAAAGCTCACTAAGAATCCATTTTCAATATTAAACAAATGAAGCACGACAAATCAAATTTGAAAATGGATCCTTAATGGGCTTCAATCAAAAAAGTTAACCATGTTGTCCCTGCGAAATCCGAGCACCCTGTATAACTAGAATCATCGATTCAAATTTACAAAAAACCTTGGAGCAGAAAGCTCTTAATGTAGATGTCGAAATCCTCTTCCTCTATAACAGAGAGGCTCGTAAACAGATATTTCGAGATCTATCTCCGAATAACCGTCGTTAATTAGTTAAGTATGTCCCACGCTAAAGGCGGAAAGTATTCAAAATAAAATAAAAACCAAAATAAAGAAGGAAAACAGACGTTTTATTTATTTTTACACACGTGAGAGATATAGACGACTTCTTAGGCATTCCTATTAACGTCCGAAACACCAGGCATAATGCTGTGGGCATTCGCAAAAAGTCGACGCACTCTACGGTCTATCTCTCCCTCTCTCTCTCTTCTTCGCTATTTTCAGAAAGAACGCCCTTTCTAATAGTAATAAGAGGAATATTTCCGTTTGATGTGTGTTCGTAGTGTGCTGGAATTTACAACTTAACTACTAAAATAAGGGTACACAATTTATTATTATTATTATTTTTGGACGATAGTGTATACTGAAACATCGATGTAATGTATACGATACGGTGATTATACTCGAAACAAATTTGAATTTGAATTTATATTACCTACATACTTGCGATGGCATGTCCAGCGAAAATTGCTGTCAAAATTAAAAAGAACATATTACACCATCGGGGCCGGTTGAAGTTATGGGTACTTCATAGATGAAATTCGGGAAGCTGCCGATTACAAGATGGAAATTCTAGGATAAAAATAAACCCGTAAATATACAGTAGGTTATAGTTTTGGGAAAAATAAACAGTTCCTAACGAGCTAATCAGCGTCAGGCATAAATTATTACGAAAAAGTTTTTTTTAGCAGTTTCGTGAAAATCAAGTTTGTATAAAATAATATTAACAAATTTAATTTAATTTTGTAATATAGTGAATAGTGCATGGTATCTTGCTTCTTACTCAATGTGACTCAGATGGAGTGCAAAATATGTAAAATATTGCTACTACAATCACACATTTTTATAACTTTCAACGTCAAGTCAGTACATATTTATAACTAATTAGTTTTTAGTTAGCGTCTAGATTGATTTGACAATTCAAACTGTCAAACGTCAATGTGACCAACCCCTGCCTACGCTGCTTTGATATGGTGGCCAAACACAAGACAGAAGATTGTACAGCAGCAGCTTCAACAAATCCAACGACTCACTTGTCTAAGTGTCACAAATATCATCCAAAAAACAGGCTATATCAAGTGCCCTATCTCTGGACAGACTTAAGGGATTAAAACCTGAGGACATTAGAGAACACCTTAAAATCGTTGAAGATCCCAACATCAACTACCTAATTCGTATTGCAAAGGACAAGATCCCTATCCAATACGATTTCGACCAACCCTACAAACTGGTCATCGAAGGCTGTGAGCCTCAACTCAAAAGAGGAACCCTGGCATGGTAGACGGACGGCTCTATAATAGAAGGAGTGGGGACGTGGATTAAGGTTAGTGCCTATGGGAGTCCACTACAATTTAAGGCACCAGTAAAGAGTGACGCGGTTATTGCGTCCGAAACCATCAAGAGATCGAAGGGAACGAAAAGGCAGATAAGCTTGCCAAAGAAGCAGCGAAAAAGCTCTTTCATTGGAATTTATCCCTGTTGTAGATTGCAAAAGAACTACCTAAAACAAGCAGTTAACAAATGGGAGGTCAACAGAAAGGCCCACTGTCAGAATATGCCAGGATCAAAAGCAGACGAAGGCATTGTTATCAGGATCGCCTAAGACAGCACAGAGGACCTTGGACTGCTGGCAGAGTTTCTGACAGGTCATGTGGTCCTGAAATACCACCTATGTTAACTCGGAAAAGCTGAAGGTCAAATCTGCCGTCTATTCCAAGAAGATCTAGAGACAACAGACCACATTTTGTGCAAATCTGTTGCTGCCGACACTAACACTTCAGTAGGCCGTTTCTACCGCCTACTAACATCCAGAACAGAAATCCCAGACTAATTTTAAGGTTCATCAAAAGCCTCCAACTATAGTCTAACAACTAGAAGTGCAATGCTAGTGCCGCTGCTCTCATATCTAATATCTGACATACTGGGTCTTGAAAATGCCGCAAAAACATCAGTTTAAATCGGGAGGCTGTCAGAAAAACAATAATAGCTATATAAAATTCTTGAAATATTTCAAACTAACAGCTTCCTGATCTTGAATGTACAGTTAAATATTCAATTCTATTTAAAAAGATGGAGCTCTTGGAAATTTTAACTTGTTAATTTACGAGTACGTTACTTCTAACTCGACCACTCGACGTGGACGCACTGTATAATCCGAGCACTTTATACGGCCACGCGATGACTCATCAATCGTCAGCCACAGATAAGCTGTTTTCGAAACCAGGTCGAAACCAGGCGAGCTGGTTTTCAAAACGAGGTTCAAGTTCGCTGGCGACTGATGAGTCATCGCGTGGCCGTATAAAGTGCTCGGATTATACAGTGCGTCCACGTCGAGTGTTCAGTGTTGTTCAGAATTGACCTAATGGTACATGATCAAACGAAAAGGTGGTGCCAACTTTTAAGGCACCACCTTTTTGTTTGATCTACATACTTGAAAAGATCGTGGTTGACTTTAAATTCAGCCAGGCTTCTCTATTTCAAAAAAAAAAAAAAAAAAAAAAAAAAAAAAAAAAAAAAAAGACGTTCCATTTCACGGTAGCGGCTACAAAATGTCAGATTTTTTTTGTTCAATGGTTAAAACATTTTTTGAACCAAATTAACGACAATTAAAAGAGGAAAATACTTCTTCTTTCATTGTTAGTAATGCGGAAACTGGTTTCCATTACTTTAGAGTGTTGAAGGAGCATTCAAGGAGTCTGATGTGGATGTTCTTGCTGATTCTGTTCCAAAATCTAGCAAACTTCAAGGTGAAAATTCAGATCTAGCTTACACGATCCGACTTCAATCACTTCGACAGCTCAATTTTTAATTGCAGAGTTAAAATCTCTTCCAAAAACGAGAACACTAGATGAAATGGAAAAATTTACTAGAAATGTCACTTTTATCTAAAATCAGTTTTTTTGGAGATCAAAAAGCGACTGCCATTACCAGTAGCATCTACAGAGAGAATTACTAAAAGTTACTAAAGAAACAAGAAGCCAAATAATTTAAATCGACAAAATAGATACAAATAGATCAGTGTGTAGATAGAATTGAAACAGTATGTGATGGTAGTCATGATCGTTTTCCCATCAAAAAAGCAAAGAAATCTAATCACTGACTAGTATTGTTCTTTTTTTATTGTTGCAAAAAAACCTACACTAAATCTCGAAATCTTGCTGAAATGTTGAGAGACGTGAACTAAAGAATAATACTCACAGTCAGAACTTGTATTTGGGGGTTCTCATTTTAGTTAGTTGATCAATCGCTTTTATCTTTTGATCAGCTATCGAGCTACAATTTTTCAATATAGCCTTTTTATTTAGTAGGAAAACCCACTTTCATGTATATATTTACATTGAAGATTAGGAATTGCTTGGTAATTTAGGGTTGTGGCACCGAATAAAATTATATACATAGACGACTCGACGGTCACTTAATTCGAAACACAGCTTTTAACAACTTAATAACACAGCTTAGAGCCGTGTTTTATTCGGCAATTACTCGAAAATATCAATCGTGTAATATCCATCTAGTTTTGCTAATAATAATATTAATTACCAATAAAAACGCGTCTTGTCTAAATAATAACTGGCGAAGTGTCCAATAAAATCAATTTATCAGTTGACCTGTATAATAAAAGCAAAAAAAAAAATAAAATAATAATGACGTCAATTGTTTTAAAACCGTGGAATTGATTACAGCGATAATTAAATGAAACTCATCCGCGATTATGGATTAATAAAAAAATATATAAATAATTGTTCGGGAAAGCTTTAGTAGTTTGTGCATTCTTGGTAATTTATTTAATACGAGGTAATTAAGTTTGTTTTTAATTTGAAGGATATCCTTTAATAAAAATACATGTTGCAATGTATGCATGGCTGGACACATGTTTTAGAGAATCCACATGCATAAAATAATGCTTGTATTACTCATCTTATTTTCGTATTTTCTTAAATAACAACAAGAAAATGAACCAGAAAAAAAAACACTCAAATTGGTGTTTTATTAATCGTTAACTAATCTTTGTTGTTCAAACTTTGCCACCTCCTATTACTCCATTATTCACTCATCTTACTCCATTATTCACTCATCTTGAAAAGTGAGATATCGGAATGCATAAAACTTATCACCAATTTGATGATTTAATCAACTAGTAGAGTTAGTTAGAAATGGAGGACACTTAATTTTGGACACGATCTGGATCGGATTTCAACTCTCTGAAAAAATGTCACCGTCCCACCAGATAATAGAAACCGAGCTGCTATCGTCGTCAGCCGCCTAACCACTGAGACTATCGACTATCGTTCAAAAAAAATTAAATTCACTAATTTTAGATTTTAGAACAGAATCAGCACGAACATCCATTTGGGAGCACAATCAGACTCCTTGAATGCTTATTGAACAATCCAAAGTAATCGAAAGTAGTTCCGGCATTACCAGAGCAATGATTACTCTTTCGTTGCTTCAAAATTATGTAGTTTTTGCGATCACACTCCACAGTACGCGAACACTATCGAAAGATTTATACAGGGTGTCCATAATTTAGCCAACTAATATCGGTAAGATCATGGCTTTTTTTAAATAAAATATAGCATATTTGACTTGCAAATTCCTCCTATTATTGTTTTTCTGACAGCCTCTGGCATTTCGAAGACCCATTGAGTCATAGTTCATTTTTAAATGTTCTATGACAGGGGGGAGGGGTGGGGGGAGGTTGGTCACATTAACATTTGACAATTTGTATTGAATACTGGAGATATTTAGAAAGCAAAATTGACACTAATATGGATCATATTTCTAGTCCGTCCGTGCTTGAGGTTGTGTCGATGCTTGAGCACGCGATTTTGACGTAAATGTCATTAGAAATCTGTCAAAATCGCGTGCTCAAGTATCGATACAACCTCAAGCACGGATTAGAAATATGACCCTAATACAGATTCTCCTAAACAAACGTAAAAATGTTTCCAAAAATATAGCATCCCTAAAACAGGGAGTTCTAATGTTTTAAGTGAAAATTTTGGGATATATAAAGTGTCCATAACGTTCGGCTTGTTTTTCCTTTTGAGATATCTCTGAGTAATATGAGAGATAGGAAACAAACAAACAATAAACATCGGTATCACCAAACACCACAACTTTAATTAATTATTCGGGACACGTGTTTCGAAAACGCATGGGGTTTCATCATCAACCGAATGCGTTTTCGAAACACGTGTCCCGAATAATTAATTAAAGCTTGTGGTGTTTGGTGATACCGATGTTTATTGTTTATTACGAGCCCACAGTCCTTGAAATCACTCTGAGAGATAGGAAAGTAATTTTTTGGCAAAAATATTAGCATTTTAATTTTTCAAAAAGAAGAAGCTAGTACTGCAGCAGTACTATGAAAGACAGGAGCGTAATTATCTGGAACAATATGGAAAAAAACTAAAACCATTCATCGGAATTTCAATTTTGCAATATGGTGAGCTAACTTCACACTATAAGAAAAATTTCTTGGTTTTAGATCTATCTTCGGTACTTTTAACGATTGGATTCCGATATTATGACAGAAGGAACACAATTTTTAAAAATTGGAACAATTAGAATAATCATCAAAATTTAAAATTTCGAAAAATGATGATCTAGATCAACGATTCGTAATCGGTGACAAGGCCCTCTTAACTCATTAAATTGTAGATTAGAATATTACAAACATAATACCAAGGCCTATTTTGCTCGGCAAGATACAGGGATTGAAAATGGATCGTTGGTTCGAAAGTCGATCGTTAAAACGTGACAGGCCTACTAACTGAAGAGGATCAGGAGTTATTTGATGATCATCTATTCAATCTAATCCCTCTACATCTAAGAGCAGCGTTTAGGTTCTAAACCTCGACATATATTTGCTTCGAAACCTATGAATCCTGCAAAACTCCGTCGGAGTACAAATTATGCCGAAATGTTCTTGCAAAACATTCTAGTGCAAATGTAAATGAAAATGCTATCCTTGCACCTTATGAGGTATCGAAGCTTATCGTAAAATCTAGTTAAAAAAAACCATACGATTGCCGAATAAATTAGGTTGCCATCATTTGCAAGAGAATCCTGGGGGTGATGGCACCCTCTAAGCTAATTAATAGGTATTGTCTCGCTCTCTTTCTCAAGCACTACAGTCCAACCATTCCAAAACAACATGATGATATTTTTTACGGCATCGAAAGTTAGTAAACATGAGATTGTCTGGAGGAAGTGTATGGATTTGTCTACAGATGGGGTGGCCACAAAACACGTCTTCAGGCTCTAGCTCCTAACATGAACTGGACACACTGTGTTCGAAAAATTGCCTGAAATGTTGCAATGGAGTACTTTTTTTGGTCCCCGTAAAAAATTTGCATACTTGGTGCGTTCGACCAATGGTCACCGGTAAGGCACTGCAGCCTTCAGGCTTATTGTGCCATGTCTGTGTATTGAAGACACGGTAATCCCCTCCACTAATCTGTGACCTGTAATCTAACCGAGTGGGTGCAAGAGAGTCTTAATGAAGCACCGAAGTAAGATGGCCGTCTTGAGGTAGGAGCTTTTTTTTTTGAGCTTAAAAATGAGGTCACAATCTTCTTTCTTAACACCAAGTATGCAAATTCTCTCTCTCTCTCTCTTGACGTTTCTTGCCTTCGCGTAATTGCTTACTTAGGTGACGTGTTTGAACATTTAAATGTTTTGAATCTAGGCTTAGAAGGTAACAACATTCCCTATTTTTAAAAGTACTCGAATCTGAACCGACCCACGTTCATTATTTTTAAAATAGCTTCGCGTAATTCTCTCCACCAGCTAGTTGGTTATTCGCCGGCGATAAATTCACGACGAGAGAGAGAGAGAGAGCGATGCTCGCCGTACATCAAAGCGCTCTCTCTTAAATACACAGAAGTAATAATTTTATTTCCGCTCACGTATCCGCAACTTAAAAAATCCGAATTCTTAAGACTTCCTGTAGACGGCAGGCGTTCGCGTTAGGATTCCAGGTAGAGGAGTCTGTCCTGAGAGATCCGAGCACTCTTCTGATTTAGATTAACTCGAACGTGGAACGTGGACGTGTTTTAAAAAAGGATAACTATCTTTTCGATAACTCCGATGTTAAGAGAGCGATGTTTGTTGTTAAGCTTTATCGCGAAGATATCTATGTTTAAATGTACCGAGGAAAGAATGAGAAACTGGATATCAATTAAATTCCATTAAGGTTAGCCGACTATAAACAATTCTAGGAAAAGTGCGATTATCACCCGAAAATTTCTTAAGCCTTGTGCGTGGTGGTATCAGCGTTAACTTGAACTTGTTTATCGTTATGTAAACGCGATTAAATCTAAATATAGAAAGAAGTTTCCCATGATTCGGCTGTCTTTTTTTTTTTTTTTTTTTTTTTTACGGGTGCAATGAAGCTCTGTGGCGTCTTCTAGAGAGAGAACCAGATGTTCCGAAACGCGCTACGGGAGCGAAGCGAAATCCTCCTCTCTCTAATTTGTCACTCGACGACTTATTTACGTCTTCATCCTCGTTAAGGCGCTCGGCGATCTGTCAAAAAAATATCTCGAAAATGAAACGTAAACAGTTCGGTGGTTGTTCGAGCCGATGCTGCGACAGGATCGTGTTTATTTATATACTGAGGAGAAACAGGAGGTCGCAAGGTGTTGAGAGATTCACGTCTTTTTAATTGTTGTACAAATAATAATTGTGTAGTTCATTCGTTTTAATTCCATCGGATTTTTATTTTGTTTCCAATTTCTGTTATGTGGCGTAAAAGCTTGAGAAATCGTTTTAAAAGTGCAGCAATCATAAAAGAGGAACTAGAAGAAGCGTTTTTAAGTAGGATGACTAAAATAATACGCACTCGCCTTCATATAACCGAATTTTTTTAATTAAATTTCAACACCCTGTATCTCGAAAACGGTGCATTTTAGAGGGTAAATTGATAGAATTTTTTTTTTTAATTTTTGACAAGCTATCATATCCTGAAGTCCTGCGCATATATTATGAAACACCCTGTATATGTATGTACATAATAAATATACAGGGTGGGCAAATAAGCGAGGTAAGCGGCTGTATCTCAGAAACTAATGATCGTAGAGAGTTGCGGTTGAAAATTTTTATAAGTAAAGTGGGCAAGGGAAAATGCTGGAAATTATTTTCAAGTTTCCAAGATGGTCGCCAGTGGGCGTTTCCACCATCTTGAATTACATAAAGATACGTTTCTCGCGATTTTCTCCAATCAATATAACAAAAAAGTATTTGCGTTTTAATATTAACTTAAAGTCAAACATTTTTTGTAAAAACAATTTTTCTCTATCTTTCGAAATAAAGTGGTGGGGGGTATTTGAATGTTGTTTTAAATAAATGCCTCTAAACTTTAATGGACGGATTAATGGATCATTGGAAAAATTTGGTATCATTGAAAAGCGCATTTCTTGGGCGTTTAGGTTTCTTGTAATCGTGACAGTTGTGACCTACACGGCCGCCGATAGAGGGCGTTATTCGATATTATAACCAAAATATTGGATTTTCTCAAAAAATTTAAATGCGATGATATGATTTTTTTTAGACTAGAAAATAGACAAATGACCAACCAATAAGCCTGCGAAAGCTGCATCTTAATATCTATTTCCTAACTCAAATTATTAAAAAAATATACTAAACCAGGAAAATTCATTTAAAAATGCATCGCTTGCTTTCGATAAGAAGGCGAGTAGTAGGCCATGGACACGACAATCGCCTAACAAAAATATTGCCAATTAACGTCAAACTTTTGTCACACGCAGCCCAATATTGTTGATTGCGTATAATTCGAGTACTTTTTAATCAAAATGCCTTTCACAAATAATGAAGCCGTTGACATGATTGCGATTTATTTCGAGTGATTTCAAAATGCAGCTATAGCTGCAAGACAGTACCCGACACCATGCACCAGGCGCTAAATGAACAAGATTTCGATAATAGATTAAATTATTGTCAATGGATGGCTTGAGGAAAACAGAAATTTCTTAACGGAAATTCTCTGGACCGACGAGGCTACCTTTAGTAGTGATGGTAGAGTAAACCGTCATAACATGTATTATTGGTCCGCTGAAAATCCGCATTGGTTAAGAGATGTGCAGCACCAAGGACGCTGGAGTCTAAATGTGTGGTGCGGTATATCATTGGGGACAGAATTATTGGACCTTATTTTTTTGATCAAGCTTTAACTGGTAACCGCTTCTTAGAGTTTTTGATCAACGACTTGCCAATTTTGTTGGAGGATGTGCCACTCGCAACTAGGAGAACTACGTTTCTGCAATTAGATGGTTGTCCGGCACATTATTCAATTAATGTCCGAAACCATATTAACGGGACCTTTCGAGAACGCTGGATAGGAAGGGGAAGCCTATTTCCTTGGCCGGCAAGATCTTCCGACTTGACATGTCTTGATTTTTACTTGTGGGGACGCTTAAAAGACATTGTTTTTCAAACTCCACCAACAACAGGAATGGATATGGACAACAGAATTCGAAACTCAATTCGTCAACTATCAGCGGCAGAAATCGAGGCCGCGGTTCTGCCGACTTAAGAAAAATTGGAAAAATGTGTGGAATATAACGGAAGGCAATTTGAACACAGAAGGCATTAATCTTTTTTCAAAATCGGTCCTTTTCAGGACCACAACTTTATTTAAAACGAAAATCGCTTACAAATACGAAAACGTGTGACTTAAAATCACAGCACTAAATAAACTGACATTTCTTGTGAATATTTTAGAGAGGAGTTTGTCTTTTATTTCCATGGCCTACTACTTGCCTTCTTATCGAAAGCAAGCGATGCATTTTTTAAATGGGGATATATGAATTTTCCTGGTTTAGTATTTTTTTTAATAATTTGAGTTAGGAAAAAGATATTAAGATGCGGCTTGCGCAGGCTTATTAGTTGGTCATTTGTCTATTTTCTAGTCTAAAAAAAGTCATATCATCGCATTTAAATTTTTTGAGAAAATCCAATATTTTGGTTATAATATCGAATAACGCCCTCTATCGGCGGCCGTGTAGGTCACAACTGTCACGATTACAAGAAACCTAAAAGCCCAAGAAATGCGCTTTTCTATGATACCAAATTTATCCAAACTCATTAAGCCGTTTTGAAGTTACAGGCATTTATTTAAAACAACATTCAAACACTCCCCACCACTTTATTTCCAAAGATAGAGAAAAATTGTTTTTACAAAAAATGTTTGACTTTAAGTTAGCATTAAAACGCAAGTACTTTTTTGTTATATTCATTGGAGAAAATCGCGAGAAACGTAACTTTATGTAATTCAAAATGGTAGAAACGCCCACTGGCGGCCATCTTGGAAACTTGAAAATAATTTCCAGCATTCTCCCTTGCCCACTTTACCTATAAAATTTTTTCCCGTAACTCTCTACGATCATTAGTTTCTGAGATACAGCCGCTTACCTCGCTTATTTGCCCACCCTGTACATTTTTGTTTCGCTGAAACCCTGCAATAATAAAATGCGTCGTTCAAGTGCATACATACAGTCGAATTTTTGGATCTTGTCCGTTACGTCATGAGTAATATCAGTATAAATGACATATAAATGTCACGTTGACATCTGTGTTTAATTACGCTGTTAAAATGACGTAACGGACAAGATCCAAAAATTCGACTGTACATACATTCGATAGTTATTTATTCTTGTTTGAAATTCCGATGTGGAGGGTGGAGGGTCGAGAAGGTGGCGAAGGGGGTGGGGGGGGGGAGGGAGGAGGCTTGCACAGTTGGTTTGTGGTACAAAACTACGTAGTACAATACGATGGCATAAGTGAAAGATTGAAATTCTGACATGGGGAGCTGGCATGTCTTCCCCCTTCCCCCCTCCAATCTAAAATTGAGTATATCTTCTAAACGGGCGAGGTATAAAATTTTTTATTTTTGGTACACAACAATGCAAAATGGGCACAAAACTTTAGTCCAGAAAGAATAAAAAAAAAAAAACGGTTGTGGGGGGACTAACGACATGCAGCCCTCGAAAGCCAAACTACCATTCAAGAATTAGAGGATATAGTAAGAAAAGTTGGGCATGAAGAGATGTCCCAGAAAACATCTCTCCGAGGATACTTGGTTGTTTGGCTGCTGATGGTCATACTATCGATAATCTACTGGACATTGTAGAAGCTTTCGCTAATCGATTCTACCACCATCTTAAGACAACTAGTTTTAGATCAGAACTCATACGCAATTGAGTTCTAATCTCTCTGATTTAGGCGTTTCTATAGGAATCAAGAAACTCAATTTCAACATTCAACAATTCATGAGATCAAATCTGATCAACCCCCTGAAATGTTCGTAATTCGGAACCATATCGTTCCAATTATCATTATCCATTATAACAGACACATTTTGTTTTATCAAGACAATCGACACCACTTCTTGTTTCATTTGAAAACCTGAATTGTTTCCGGTTTGTCGACGGTGTCAATAACAATATTGAAGCGGAGATGACTTATTGCTTTAGCAACATACTAGCCCACTCACTCGACGTGGACATGCTGTATAAGCCAGAACCACATAGTTGGTTTCGAAAGCAGCTGACCTGGTTTCGGTAACAGATAAGCTGCTTTCAAGACCAGCTATGTGTCCATATCGAGTGGGTGGCCCAGAAGCGACTTCGTACACCTCCTCTATGTTAAATCATACGAACTTTTGAAATTGACAAGAAATACAAAATTTTGACGTCAATTTGAAAGGGGAAAAAATTACATTAATGACAGATAACAAACTAAATTAATGTCAAAATCGTCACAAAACATGTCCTCGACCGTTTTCGTTTTTATTTTTCGACGTGAACATTACGATTATTAAGAATTCTTTTCTGGGTCTTGAGCTAACCGAGGAAGTGTATGGATTTGTCTACAGATAAAGCAAAATCCACTGCTGGGCACAAAACAGTTCTTCAAGCTCTAACTCCTAACATGTCCTGAACACATTGTTATATTCATCGAGAGGCTTTATAGTAGCCAAAAGATTTCCTAAAATATTGCAGCAAACTCTTAACGAAGTGGTTCAAATTATTAAGATTAATAAAGATGGCTCTCTCGAGGTAGGATCTTGACGAGGTTTTTTTGAGCTTAAAAATGAGGTCAGAATCCCCGTTGAAAATGGAAATTGGATCAGTTTTGTTGGCCCACCCTAGATCTTTTTTAGAAAATATAAAGCCAGTACGTTTATGTTGTGATGGGTGAGCCCAAAAGACACCCTATCACCTAAGAGAGATTCCGTCCTTAGATATTAAAGTCGAAATCCTTAAGTCCTGCCCAATTATTGGACGATGGTTTCACTGCAAGAAATTTGAGCCGGTTACTTCTAGCTCAACATGCCTTCATCAAGAACGTCACGACCCAACTTCCACTCAAGACGTTGGCTGAAAATCCATTCTGAACGCAACTTGAACGCATGACTTGATCTTGATCTCCCTCTCTCCTCCATCTCCACCTGCAGTAAACATCCGATGGGGCCTTGCAATGATGGACTGATTTTACATTAGGAAGAGTGCCCAACTAATGAGCGGAAGTCCGATATCTTCGTTGATCAGAGAGATAAATGAATCTTTTTTTCATTTGATGCGTCCAGTTCTCTCAAGATCTACGAACATTTTGTCCACCCTCAAAAAAGAGAAGATCGACCACCAAGAAAATATACAGAGTGACCAGCTAGTGAGTCGAAGTCCAATATCTTCGTTGATAAGAGAGATAAATGGATCTGTTTTCATTTGATGCGTCCAAGTCTCTCAAGATCTACGAACATTTTGTCCACCCTCAGAAAAGAGAAGATCGACCACCGAGAAAATATACAGAGTGCCCAGATATTGAGTGGAAATCCAATATTTTCGTCGATGAGAGAGACAACTAGATCGTTTTTCATTTGATGCGTCCAAGTCTCTCAAGATCTACGAACATTTTGTCCACCCTCAGAAAAGAGAAGATCGACCACAGAGAAAATATACAGAGTGCCCAGCTAGTGAGTCGAAGTCTAATATCTTCGTTGATAAGAGAAATAAATGGATATTTCTTCATTTGATGTGTCCAGTTCTCTCAAGATCTACGAACGTTTTGCCCGGTCCCAGAAAATAGAAGATCGACCAATCAGAAAATACACAGAGTGCCCAGCTAGTGGGCGAAAGTCCAATATCTTATAATATAATCTTGTGCACGAACTTAGCGATAATAATCTACGTCATATTTGACAAGATTTTCTGCGCACTCTTTATAGTGCAGATCAGTTTCTAATATGGAGTTTTAAAAACCCATTGTTGCCTGACATTTGAGCAGAAAATTTGAAGATAACCTTCCATCACTCAAGGGCATTTGCATAAGAAATGTTAAGCCATTCGAACCAAACTTCGACTCGATATTATAACGTGATAACATACTATTTTCATAGCTAGCTAGATATCTTTCTAACTATATCATCGCATAATAATTTTAATACATCAGTTTTCCTTTGTCTTCCACTTTGGAACTTCGGCCTCATTCAAATCCATCCCCATAAACTCCACGTCCGACCAAGCATCGCATCTCCAAATCTTGCATATTTATATTAAAATTGCGGCAATAATTTCGAGGATAACCACAAAATGCAGGCTACTATTGAAATAAACAGAGAGACAACCGGACGTCCCATCAACGAGAGAAGGAGAGTGATAGAGCGAGATTAGCGGGGCAAGTTCTGCGAACAATTGGGGCGGTCCGGGGGCCTCCGGATTTTGATATCGGGTCGTATAAAATGTAAATGAAATACGGGTCGTGTAACGATAAATCCGGCCGTCAAAAGCAGCTTCGCCAGAAACGCTCACATGCATGTTTTTATATATATGTATGATATAAGCGTTCTTTCGTGCGATGTCTGTATGTGGATATCTAACTTTTGATGCAATTTAATTTGTACTTCCGCGGAGAAAACTTTCCATAGAAAGTAGCTTCTGTAGTTTTCTAACTTTCATGATGTGTTAAAGTTAATTTTGGGAGTCGAAGTTTTCTAAAGCTGCTTTGACAGGAGGATTTTAAGGGTTTATCATCTATATAGAGGAAAACGGGGGAAGTTTCTTTATTGCTGCCGCGACAAAAATATCAGCTTTCGGCGTACACACGCTGATGATACTGTAATATCAGCAAAAGGCAATAAATGGAACAGACATATCAAACTCACAATGAATCAGGAAACAAGAGCAAATCAGCACATACAAAAAAGAACTCAAAGATAGGGAAGGAGAGGCTCAGAATATCCCTCTGATAGAATCTGCCCTAGTTTGAGACACTCCAAAATATTCCTTGGAACCTACAACAAAAATAGAGCAAAGGCGTTGGTAGAACTAAGTAGAAACACGTTGGAGAACACACGACAAGGATATGTCTGAAATAGAATACTGACTGCAGGTTCTGTAGGGCGGAGGAAGACGTCATAGATGAAACTCTGAAACCATCACAGTTATTGCAGTTTATTAGGACTACTCAGGAGAGCAGGCAAACCCCAGCAGCTTACGGCTCGTGCAAGGGAGGCACAATCAATCAATAAGTCGCAGTGCAATATATCATTTTTAACAGCCTTTAAAATGTGGTTAAACGGTAAAAATGCTGCGCTCTTTTCTTTCAGGTGTGTAAAAAAAAACGCAATGAACTTTTTTCTAATTTTCCCTGTTTTTGAATTTCATTTAAAGATCATTTGGTGGTAGAACAAGGACCAATACTACGCTGCTACAAAACTTTTGTCCTTGAAGGGTGGGGAAAAAAAATTTCTGTCCAAATTTTTAATATGTCAAGGACGATCAAACAATGCTCTCTAATTACGTCATTTTTCCGTCAATTTTTTATCATTTGGTAGTAGTACTATATGGTGTCTCCATTAAACGGCTAGCAGATCGAGACATCTAGCAGTACTGACAATCTACGAATTGTCCGAGCTTAAACGGCATCTGCTGTACCGACTTGTGTTAGATCTTGCATTTGGAGAAACGCTGACGACTACCCCTCTTGGACATTTACATAAGGGGAGGGAGGGGGGCAAGAATGGGGGCATATAGACTGAAATGTGGTGGAAACTGGAGAGACCAGAACACTTCAGGACACACCAGCATAACGACTGAAGTCACAAACCTAATCTTTGAGATGGGAAGTGATACAATGATTCCCAAACTCTCCTTCGATAAACCCTTCAAGGTCGTCCTAGACTGGGATAAGTGGAGAGGAAAACAGAAACCAGAGGGCCAAACCCAAATCTGGTATGCGTATGGGTCAAGAAGGACCACAGGTTCCGGAGCAGGTATATATAGTGAAACCCTAAATCATAAAGAATATTTGGCACTAGGGCAATATACCACCGTATACCAAACGGAAATACTAGCAATAGACACACAACCTAGGGGTCAGCTGATTAATATCCTGTCGGATAGCCAAGCGGCCCTAAAGACATTAGCAGCTTATCAGATAACCTCGAGGCTAGCTTGGTAGTGCCTGGAAAACCTAAGAACCCTGGCCAAACACAACAAGGTAACTTTGGTGTGGGTGCCGGGGCACAAGGGTGTACCAGATAACGAAATAGCAAACAAGCTAGCAAGAAGAGGTCCTGCAACAAAATTCACCGGACCTGAACTGGGCCTGGCGATAACCAGAACTGCGATACGCGGTGCAGTGGCTGAGTAGATTGTAAAAACACACCAGGCACACTGGAAGAGCGTTGAAGGGCAGATTCACAGCAAACGAATGATGAGGCAGCTGATGTGCTGGCTCTCAGCCGGTTACAGCTTAGAACAGTCACGAGCCTGATAACAGGACATGGCTGTCTAAGGAAATATCTACATAAGATTGGCATCCTTAAGGACGAACCTATATGTAGACTATGCAATGAGGAGGAGGAGACAACCTACCATGTCATATTCGAATGCGTTGCGTTGAAACGACAGAGACTGCCACTGCTGGGGTCAATTAACCAACTGACAGATCTACTGGAAAAAGACCTACCACACAGGCTACTAAACCTAGTAAAAGGGACTAACCTGTTTAGATAAGGAAATTCAGTTCACCGAATAATATAATAGGCTATAGGCAGCAGTGTTATAAGGGGACGCTACTAAACAAAACCCGGCCGGTAACCAGTGACCAAATCAATTAATCGATCAATCAACGCTGACGACACCTAAAAGGTCGAAACCACCTGGTCCGTTACTAATGTTTGATCTGTTTTCGATTGCTCTCTTTTGCAGGGCGATTACAACAATAAACTATTACAGGCACTATTTGATTCTTCATTTTGTGGTGACAACTGGGAAAAATGTAAATAGGAAAAAATTGGCAGTCCAGGGAAAGTATTCGATACACTATGCTTGAACGTCTTCAGAGAAAGGACTGATATTGAAGTGGAAACTTGATTTTTGCAAGTTTATCAACAACACGTTGACCAATTTTAATTAAAATGAATCTATCAAGTTGCGACAAAGTTTCCTTTTTTGATACAGTCACCAATTTTATTCGCTCAGAATAAAAAATTTCGAATGGGCTACTAAAAAACCGACGCGTTTCAACAGCAAATCTGTCATTATCAAGGCGATAGTAAAATTAATTTTATTACTTCTGTATCAAGAAATCCAGTCAAGAACTTGACAAAAAAATGTAGTTGATAACGAAGAGGGGGAGTTGAATACTTTGGCTTATTTCGAGGCCAATTCCAACGCTTCAGTTCGAGCTACCTGAAGAAGGTCCTGGAAGGATTTTGAAAAAGCATCACTTCCATGACCACTCGTTAGTACAAAACCTTCATCCTCAAGACCCTGAGGACAAAGCTAACTTGCGTGAGATGCTACATCTTCGATGTCAAGAGGATGAGTTGAGATGTCAAATTTTCGCCTAACAAGTCTGAGGCTTCAGTCAATCTGCATGAGATCCAAGAAACAACTCTTTTTTTATCTTACGATGAATGACAGATTCTCTTACGTCATTTATGAAGGTGCGTTAACGGCAGTGTATTACACCCGATTTTTTTTTACGGATTGTGGTTGAAGATTTTCTTGACAAACTGCTTTTGAACTTGAGAAGAAGCTGTTGTTATCAACTGGATGGAGCTCCGGCCCATTGCAACCAGAGAGCATCCCAAGACTTCACCTTAATGTTCGAAGACAGGTGGATAAGGTGGTTAGGATCGCAGAATTGGCGTGCAAGATCTCCAGATATGACAGCTATGGACGTCTTCCTCTGTAGATCTGGTCTACCAGGCACCGGTGAAGACGAGGGAAGTCACCATATTATATTATATATAATTAAGCATTGTTTTGTAAATAATAAATTATGTACTTAACAACTATTTCGCACAGTTCAACAACCACCAACCACTCGCAATAAACCATCTAAATTGATCGTGATCGAGATAATTGATCTCGAACATCCTCGAATTTCGGTTCGTCTTTTACGCATCAGGAAACGTGCGATTGCATTGAGCGACGCGTCCATAAATTTTCTTTAACTGGGTGATTTATGCACCTCGTTCAGTAACGTAATGGATTCGCTCTAATTTTCGACATTCATTAACCGCCAAATGACGCAATCTACTCACTCTTAATGATTAACCTAATCCTGTTTAAGATTTGAAAATCGTTATCGTCTTAATTAGTTTTGATTTAATAGATGATCTCGATTAAGAGAGAAATGAATAATTCCTCCCCCTTTCAACAGAGTTAAAGATGTCTGTCTCTGTAACACATATAAACGGATAATTCGCAGACAAAGCGGCGCCAACTAACTCGAGTTATATATGTAGGAAAATCGTGTTTCTAGTTTCTATGCGACAATATTAGAGGCGATAGTTTTACTTGGAACTCTTGAATATATTATGAAGTGTACGGGTGATAAATAATAATCAATCGATATGATTATTTATATTTCCGTTTAATAAATATTAGGTTACCGATAAATATTATTCAAGGACTGTTGTATACGATTCAGGAAAAACCAATGTACGCATTAAAATGGTTATCTAATTTTCGATACATTATCCATACAAATACAACATAATATTCGTGCTATTGGCTTTAAAACGATCAATAAAATTTAAAACGTTGATAGCGGGTAATCTTAACATTTCTTCGATTGCTTCGTCGTTGGCCCGTTAATTCGTGAACATTAGCCGAGATAAGGTCTTGTTCTGAGCGTGCGTTTTGATTTATTGCGATTTAATGCAGTAGCGCTCTTCCTTTGTAATTTACGGTTTAAAAGGTTTTATTATTAGCCTTAGGAGACACTAAAATTGTACAGCATAGCATTACGGCATGCGAATGATGTTAGATTAACCAATTAAGTCGTTCTGGATATGTTTTTTTTTTATTTCTTTGTATACATCACCGCTCATAAGACCATGGACATGATCTTTTTCTTAAATTGTCGTGGCACTAAAATATATTTATTTAGATAATCGATAAAACCACTCTTCGTGAGTCACTTCAGGTATGAGGATTTTTAAGCACTCCACTGCATCTTCTGAGCTTACAAATCATACACGACGCACGGCTGCATGTCGCCACCCACCCTCACCCTCACCCTCAATCAATTTTTAAAATTCTTTGTGAACTAAAGTTTTGTACCCATTCTGTACCGTTTTGTACCAAAAATAAAACTTTTTTACTTCGCCCGTTTAGAAGATATACCCAATTTTAGATGGGGGAGAGGTGAGGGGTGGGCAGGGACATCCCAGTCCCTCCATGTCAGAATTTCAAAATTTCACTTATGCCATCATATTGTACTAATTTCGTACCGTTTTGTACCAAAAATAAAACTTTTTTACTTCGCCCGTTTAGAAGATATACTCAATTTTAGATGGGGGAGAGGAGAGGGGTGGGCAGGGACATGCCAGTCCCTCCATGTCAGAATTGCAAAATTTCACTTATGCCATCGTATTGTACTAATTTTGTACCGTCTTGTACCACAAACCAAACATTTTGTACCTCGAGATATAATCGATCTTAAGTACAGTGATAGCCCCCCCTCCCTCCCCACCCCTCAATATAAGATCGATTATATCTTTAAAACTAACGAGGTACAAAATGTTTGCTTTGTGGTACAAGATAGTACAAAACTAGTACAATACGATGGCATAAGTGAAATTTTGAAAATCTGACGTTGGGGAGGGGTTGGCATGTCGCTGACCCCGCCTGCCCCCTTTCCCTCCCTCCCTCTCTAAAATTGAGTATATCATCTAAACGGGCGAGGTACAAATTTTTTTATTTTTGGTACAAAACGGTACGAAACGGGTACAAAACTTTAGTCCAGAAAGAATGTTAAAAATCGGTTATAGGTGGGAGGAGTGAGGAGGGGAGCTGGCCACATGCAACCACGACGCACGCAATTTTATCCTTTAGTCTTGGTTAGAAAAAAAGGAAATTTTAAGGTGGCAGGTCCGGATTATATGGCGGATAATCTTGCAACTTTAATCCGAAAGCTCTCAAAAATTCGACGCGTAGTGTGACTTGAAGCATTGCCGTGATGAAGGACAATCTCCGATCTACAGCGTCGTAAACGAGCATTTCGAACAACATCTGCAAACATACTGTAGGCGTACAATTCTGCGGCAACCATACGTTTATTTTGAAGCACGATTCTTTATCATAAGAAAATTGGAGGAGTCATTAATGGCAAAAGAAACCATTAGTCCTTTGCGCTTTTCTTGATGTAGAGGGTGCTTTTGATAACACCTCCTTCGAGAGCATAGAAAGGGCGGCTTCTGCCAAAGGGTTTGACCCGTCGACTACTGAATGGATTAAAGCCATGTTACAAAATCGACGAATAACCGCTACGCTAGGATCAGAACTGGAAGGAACTGCAATCAGTACCAACAGAGGATGCCCCCAAGGAGGCTGCTCTGGTGTCTCGTTGTTGACGATCTCATTAATAACCTAAACCAGAAACGGATATGAGGTGCAAAGGTACGCTGACGACCTGGTAATCATGATCCGTGATTAGTACGATCAAATCATATCACAGGTCATGCAAAGAGCTCTCGACTACACCAACATCGCAGCTAGCTATTTGAACGCCCGCGTGCAATACCGATTAGGCCGCCCTCGTACAATTGTAGATATGCAAATTATGACAATGTTTTGTTTTCCTTTCGATATGAGTTTGTTGCCGATGCCGCCTTCTTGAAAATGCACGCCTTGCACGCCCGCACGCAGCGGGCCTGGACTACACGCATAATTGGTGAGAAAATCATAACTTGCGCATAAACCCCGATAAGATTACTATCACCTCTTTCACAAGAAGAAAAATCTATCTTAAACCTGTCTCTATAGAGAGAAAAAGTATTAGCTTCAGCAAGGAAGCTAAATACATACTTGGGGGTTATGTTGGACAGCAAATTATCGTGGAATCCTCATATCAAGTACTTACAGAAAAAGGCCATAAAGGCATCGCTAATTTGCCGAAGGTTGCTCGGTAAGTCATGAAGTCTCAAGCCTCAAATGATCCTATGATCATATACGGCAATTATGAGATCCATGATCACCTATGCCGCTTTGGTATGGTGGCCAAAAACAACACAGAAGACTGTACAACAACAGCTTCAAAATTCCTTGTCTAAATGTCACAGGAGTGATGCGGACCTGTCCCACTGCACCGCTAGAAGTACACCCAAAATCAGGCTATATTCAGTGCCCTGTCTCTGGACAGGCTAAAGGGATTAAAACCTTAAAATCCTTCAAGATCCCAACATCAACTAGCTAGTTTACATTGCAAAGGATAAGATCCTTATGCAGTACAACTTCGACCAATCCTACAAAGTGGTCATCGAAGGCCGTACTAAGTGGGCCTCCGGTGAGCCTCAACTCAAAAAAGTTACCCTGGCATGATACACGGACGGCTCTAGAATAGAAGGAGTGGGAACGGGCATTGGGATTAGTGGGCCTAACCACTACGTCAAAGTGCCTATAGGACTCTACTCCAACATATTTCAAGCAGAATTTAAGGCAATTGGGACGCAATAACCACGTATCGCTTCAGTGGATCCTAAGCCATCGAGGGATCCAAGGGAACGAAAAGGCAGATAATGCCTTTCATTGACCCTATCCCTGTTGTGGGCTGCAAAAGAGCCACCTAAAACAAGAAGTTAACAAATGGGAGGTCAACAGAACGGCCTCCCACTGGCAGAATTCACCAGGACAAAAACAGGGCGAAGGCACTGTTACCAGGATCGCCTAAAACATCACAGACGCTGCTATCTTTCAACAAAGGGGACGTTAGACTGCTGGGAGGGTTTCTGACAGGTCACGTGCAAGATCCATGCAGCAGTGCCACTGCCCACAAATTTAATCTAATCTAATCTTTATTTTTTCCAAGACTTCGAGATTTTTTTTCACTTTGAATAAATTTAGTCCAGGATTTTTGGATATTCGCTTCGCAAAAAATCCTAATAATTGATTTTTCGATTGGATTATGTTAGAGGGTGTCCCCTAAGTATAAAACCAAATTTGAGTCGTCCAAAACCGCGAGCGTTAGCCGCCATCTTGAAAAACGCCTTTTTGAAAATATCTCGAAAACGGTGAGTTTTCGGTTGAAAATTATAAGGACTATTTTTGTAGAAGATAACATTTCCCATCTTTTTTGTTTGAAACTTTTTTCTCTAGTGTCAATATTTGCCGAGATATAGTCGATTGAAAAAGACGATTGTTTGTTTTTGGAAAATATCTCGATAATTTTTGAAAATACGAAGAAAAATGTGATTAACGAAGTTGTAGGGCATAATATTTTCTACAATTTTTGTATGAATTTTTTTTTTGTTCAATCGATAGTTGCTGAGTTCTAGCGCATTGAAAGTTGCTGTCAGGTCTAGGAAAACAGCGATTATTGGTAAATACAATGCTCTAGCATGCCATGAAAAACTGTAATCGAAGAATTTTATAATAGAGAGAATAGAGAGGGCAATTAGTTAGTTCTTTATCTAATTGGGAACACATTGCACTAAAGATATACAGGGTGTTCCATTTCAATTTTTGGAGTAATTTAGATTTTCACATTTTCGAAACGCTCTGTATACTCAATGCGTTTACCTTTAAACTTATACTGTGATATTGAAGCCTAGATAATGGAGCAACTTAGGAACAACATTTTTTTGTTGAAGAAACTAGTAACTATAGCCGTTTTTTTAACAAAATTTCTCTCTCTTTAATTTTTAAAAATTCGCCTATAATGCCTCATATATTTTCGACTGGGCTTTCGACCGCGAAGCAAAATGTGTATGGTCTGTACCATCCATACCGAACATCCTGTATAGTTGTATATATTTTTATAAAGTGGCTACAAATTTTATCTATCAAATTTTTTGATATTGTTACCAGAAAAGCAGTAATTTTCCGAAGCGCATTAGCTGGGACACCCTGTATATCGAAAAAATAAAACAAAATAAATACATACATACACGACAACGGTTCTAATTTTACAGAGCTTGCAGACGGTCCTATCGTCGATCGAGGAACGCCTGCGGCACCTGGACACAGTGTACGCGATGCAGTATTCGCCCACGGTCGAGGGTAAGCTGGAAATGTACGGTAGAAAATTGGAAAGCGTCGAGGCGAAAATCTCGCGATTAGAGGCGATCATGGGCAACGAACTGGACAAGATATCGGAGAACATCAGCAGCCGGAATTTCAAGGACGACCTGAGCAGGGACCACGTCCTGAGGAAGATCGATAGCGTGTTCGAGAGGATCAACCACAGGTTGATCTTCGCCGAGAGCAAGATGGAACTGATGGAGAGGAAATTAGAGGTTATTATTTTTTTTTTTTTTTTAAATATACTTAATACAAGTATGATAACATAGTCGTAAATTAATCGCGTTAATTAAGCGAAGAATAATAATAATACTTCGTCGTACATCCCGGTTTCAACTCGCGCGTGCCGCCTTCGTGAGATATTAATTAATCGAGGTGTACAAGACGTTTAAAACAACAATGGAGCCATTGTTTCTGCTACTGGAGCTATTAAGCAGCGTAATATCCCAGCTGTTATTAATGTAGTTACTTAATTATAAAGAGAGATGAATCTTGTGAGTCAATAAAACAATTTATTCCAGAACATAACATGGGTAGCGTTTAGTTCTAGGTCTAATTAATTGTCTCGACTTCGTAGATCAAGCATTAGAAGCGGACCACGTGGTTTCGATCTTCCTAGGCTCGTCAGCGCTCCACCCTCCGGAATGCAAAATTCTAATTTCATCGCAGTTCGCTATTCGATCTGTATGGACTGTCAGTCCCGCTAGATGTTCTCGATCTGCTAACCAGTCTAGTGGTTCAATAGCGATGAACTGCTACCTAGGAGATCTAAACCACGTGGTCTGCTTCTATTGCTTCACCTCTTGTACTCTCTCGCAGGATAACAAAAATGAAAGAAAGTTTTGGACAAGTAAATGCCAATTTCTCATTTATTTCGTCAACTATGGACGTAGTAGAGAAAGCTATAATTTTCTAAATAATATCGAATTTTGAAAAAGATGCCCAAAATGGTGTTTTCGACAGCTTTCAACGTTTCGAAAAAAACGGAGAAGGGAGGTGGGACGACTCGAAAAAAAAAATTGATTTTTTAAGACAATTTTTTTTAATTTCATTTGCAAAACTCGACGTAGAACAAGCCTAAACAGTTTCTTCGACATTAAATAAAAATTATTTTGCAAAACTTTGCAATGTAGAACTTTAAAATTTCAAAATTTGACATTTCGACCAATATATATAGCAGTTGGCTAAAATTAGGAAAAAATTCAAATAAAAATTGTCTAAAAAAACATTTTTTTTAGTCAGCCAACCTCCTTTCCCCGTTTTTTTTCGAAATGTTGTAAACTATCGAAAACATTTTGGATATTTTGTGTTCTAAAGAAGTTCGAAACAATTTTCAACATTTCAAATTGCAAAACGAATTTTGAAACAAGTCAAAATTCGAAATGTTGCCACCGCCCCCTCCCCTCCCCCGTTTTGCAATTTGAAATGTTGAACAATTTTCAACATTGAATTTGAAATGTTGAAAATTGTTCAACATTTCAAATTGCAAATCGAGGGGAGGGGGCGGTGGCAACATTTCGAATTTTGACTTGTTTCAAAATTCGTTTTGCAATTTGAAATGTTGAAAATTGTTCAACATTTCAAATTGCAAAACGGGAGAGGGGAAGGGAGGAGAGGGAGGGGCGGTGGCAACATTTCGAATTTTGAAACAAGTCAAAATTCGAAATGTTGCAATTTGAAATGTTGAAAATTGTTTCGAACTTCTTTAGAACACAAAATATCCAAAATGATTTCGACAGTTTACAACATTTCGAAAAAAACGAGGAAAGGAGGTGGGCTGACTAAAAAAAAATGTTTTTTTAGACAATTTTTATTCGAATTTCGTTTTGCAAAAGTCGACGTACATCAAGCCTAAACAGTTTCTTCGACATTTGTTTGTATTATTTTGCAAAATTTTGTAGAACTGAATGTAAACTTTAAAATTTCAAAATTTAAAACTTATTTCGAGCAATATACAGGCTGTCCCAAATTGGGTGGGATTAATGAAGGTAGAGATTTGTTTAAATGGGCAAACTTTTGCAGTTTTATGCGCTGATCTAGAATCTGTTAAAAAAAATTCCAAAGTTCGAACAATTCGGAGGTTATGTCAAAAAAATCAAAAATTGAGATTAGTTGAAAATTGTTAATTAGATAAGTTCAGTAGTATTTCGTTATTTAATCATAGGTTATGTTTCATGGATGAAAAGTGAATAAAAAACTTCATTCAGTGATATAAAAAACCATGAATTGTAACTTTTATACTTACGAAGATAATTCACTTAGAACAAAATGGCGTTTTCAGTTTTTTTGACATAACTTCTGATTAGAATTTTTTCAAACAGATTCTAAATCCGCACGTGAAACTGCAAAACATTGCCCATTTAAACTAATCTCTATCTTTAGTAATAACGATATAATATAGGCCCATGCAATCCCGCCCGATTTGGGACACCCTGTATATAGCAGTTGACTAAAATTTGAAAAAAAAAAGAAGTTTGAAAGTGATAACATTTCGAACTTTGAAACAGGCCCCTTAAAATATGGAAACATTTTTGGAAGAATATTCGAAAGAAAGAAGGGGAGGGGGTGGGGGTTAAACACGTATTTTCGAAAAAAAGGTCGAATTCCTAAAAAGAGAAACCGATCTAAAAAAAATAGTTCCTTCGATTCCTTTTCGACCATTTTTGGGGCACCACGAGAATAAAAATAATCTCATCGTTTTCGAACTACAGGGTGTTTTTTCGATCAACTTCCAAAGTTTCGAATTTCGAAAATGAGATGACACAATGTTTTTTCCCCGGCATTTTTTTTAAGATATATAAGAATAATGCAGAACAAATTGAAACTTTCATAATTTCGAAAAATAGAGATCTACCTAAAAAAAATGGCTGACAATTTTTGGGGGTACCTGTAACTCGAACTTCTGCAGGCATTCAAGCTCCTCTTAGAGTAATTAAATACTCGTCGTTGTCAATAAACGGTGTACGGGAAAAAGCTATATCAAGAGCTTAAGAAAAAGAGATAGATAAACCACCCCCTCCCTTTCCCCCTCCCGGCGTCCGTGTTGGAACAAAGTTCCGTTTCCGTGCAGGGTGAGTCACCACTATTCTTTTAGTCTCTTGTGCCTAAACGCTATAAGATATGAGTTTAGATATTTTAAAATTATTTACAATTATACAGGGCGATTCAAAAACGTACAATATATCAAAGTTTAGGTTATTTTTAACGGAACACCCTGTATCATAACCATTTTCGGATTCTATGTCGTAAATTTTGTTGACAGTTCTCTATACCTATCTACTAAACTGTAGGCTTTCCCGAAAAAAAAAATCAAAATCCAAATTGGCAATACATCGAGATATAGGGAAGTATTAACAAAGTTATCCTAACTTCTCATTTAGAATCCGAAAATGACATATAATACAAGGTGATTCATTAAAAATAACCCACTTTTGATATGTCGTACTATTATGAGCCACCCTGTATAATTATAAGTAAAATTTAAGATGTGCTCGTTATCGCTCTGTATATCTGATTGAAATCTGAAATTGATACCTTTTAGCGTTTAACCACAAGAGACCGACGGAATAGTATCGTATAGCGACTCACCCTGTATATTTAGAATATTTTTTTCATATCTAACTCGATCGAATTGTGTCTTAAATTGTGGGTGATGGAAATAAGCACAAAATCGACAAAAAGCACCTATAAAAATTGACAAATTTATGGTTATAAATTCGTTCCTTTAAATATTGTTTAGTTTGACCGATACAGCATTAGTCACAATCACACCCTTAATAAATACGATTTTAATTTAAAAAGTAATTTAATTAAAAAAAAACCACAAGAGAAACAATGGCTCCCTTTTTCCCCCACAAGCAATAAAAAATTAAATTATACTACGCCATCTATTCTTCATTCCCGGAACACATTCCAAAAAAAAAAAAAAAAAAAAAAACAATAACCCGCGTTCCTTAAACAATCGATATAACATTTCATTCACATCCACCTGCAGTATATTAAAACGCAAATAACGAAGCCCGGACGTATTTATCGTATTGGAAAGCTCGAAGGAGATCCGATAAAACAATCAAATCCGATACCCACAATTCTCGAAATAACAGCTCCGTACAGCGGTGGCAATAAAACCGATTCCGGTTATTAATATCCGTCGAATTATGGTCGTTAAATAAGCGACGAGGGTCAGGGCGGGTTTCTTTTTCCGCTCCCTTCCTCCTTCCCTCACTCCGTTTGAACTTTGTACAAATTGGGCGAGAGAGCTTCCGACAGCTTTTTTTGTTTTTTTTTTTTTCGTTAATCGTCGGCGCCTTTCGCTGTTTCAGAACAAATTGGATACGATACTGTCTAAGATGGAAAAAATGGAGGATAGCCTCGAGATCAAGGACGCCGACATGCAAGGGGAGATCTCCGACGTGCTGACCTGCATCGAGGAGTTGAAGACGCAATCGGATTGTGTCGAACAGAAGCTCGACAACATATCGACGGTCTTGAATGTAAGTTTGTTGTTTAAGGATTTTGTTTTTAAACAGAGAAAGATGACTTCGTTCTGGATAGGGACGTGCCCAAACCTCCTTATCCAAATCAAATATCAAGTTAGCATTGTGTGTATTGTTGTTTTATTACAGAGATAAGACTCTCAAGGTCATGTATTAAGTTTCCACCGCACGAATAACTTTTAGCGACGAGGAGATCAATTAGAATTAAAAAAAATCGGCATATCAGAAAGTTAGCATCTGATTTTGCCACAATCATCAAGATCTCATCAAAAAGCAAGTCGCCTCTTCAATAAATTTGTCAAGAAACAGAGCTCTGTCCCAAAGGAAGGCTCGACTCATTTGACCAGAGCTCTTCGATGTCCTTGCTAAAAACCAGGTTAGAGCTTATCTTAAAAAAATGAGAGACTGAAGAGAAAACACTCCCAAACGAAGACAATCAACAAAGTTGATTAATTTGGGTCTTCGATAAGAGAGACCTGTAGAGTACTATTTTTAGAAGAAGAAACGGCTGAACATACCTGGAACCACCTGATATTAGAACCACAATCCTCAAGGAGATATTAAGCTTCCTTAGAAGGCTTAGAGATCAATTGGGAGTAAAAGATTTGGTTGCAATGAATGCCTGATCGATCTAATCTGATCTAAAAGCCGCCTCCTCGACAATCTCACCACACTCCGCTGTCTCCATTTTTATAAACTGAACGAGCCTACTTTGCTGAGCAACGAGGCTTGGTAACATTATTTAAACCGTTTTGCTCAATTTTGCTAAGTCCTACTATTGTTCAAGGACAACTGGTATTCCATCCCCCCACCCCTCGCCATTGCAGCGACAAACTCCAATCTTTAGATGTGGCTGTCCCTGCACCAAACAAAAACCGAGGGCAGATAGCATTTTAGTTTCAAAAAATAAAAATTTTAAAATAAAAAAAAGGAATAAAAAAGTGTAGAAAACAGTAACCAGTTAGAAGTCCTTTAGCTCAGCTGTCCAACTGCTTCAATAGAAGTACTGCTGCAGTTAACACAAAAAAAACATCTTGAACAGGAGCCTTTTTGTGGGCGATTCTCCAAGCTCCAAAAATAAGGGGCAATTCTACAAGCTCCAAAAATAAGGGTCAATTCTACAAGCTCCAAAAATGGGGGGCAAAAGAAAGTGGCTCCCTCTCGTTTAATTCTCGCCAAGTAGCCAAAATTTGACTAGAAGGAGTCACGAGAAGCCAGATAGTATCGTACAGAGCAATAGCCAGTTAGAAGGCCTATAAGGAACCTTAAATCTGGCATTCTAAGACCAAATCGCTTCTTGACTTAACACACACAAAGAACAAACCTGATCAGGAACTTTTTTGGGTATTTTTACAAGCTCCAAAATTGGGGGCAAAAGAAAATGGTTTCCTCTGGCTCTTTCTCGGTAAATTTTGGCTACTCGGTGCTTTCCTTCGCCTTCCATTGTAGGAACTTTTGGAAACGCCCGAAAAATGTTCCAGTTCAAGTTTTTTTGTTTCAAATTTGTGTTAGCCCTCGCAGCAATTCCATTAAAGCAGTTGCGTAGCTGAGTATCGTCGATTTTTGACCAGCATACTAGAGTAGTGGTGACCTTGAGACGTCTTCCGGGCCAAAAAAAACAGAAACTTTTGGCATGTCCAGAAAGCCGCCGTGGCTCCTTTAGCCAAGGATTTGTGTCAAAGAATACTTCCTCCTTTTGGTGAACCGATTGTCTTACTTGGATTAATATTTAATAAAGAACATTTTTACCACCACATTGGATAGGTATAAAAGAGTAGATGGTGCTGCAAAAATGAGAGAAATTCGAAGAATGCAGGAAGGACTATCAGGAACGTTTTTTTGGGCATTTCTTAAAGCTCCAAAAATGAGGGGCAAAAGGAAAGTGGCTCCCTCTCGTGTAATTCTAGCCAAGTAGCCAAAATTTGTCGAGAAGGAACTACAGGAAGCGAGATAGTACCGTAGAGGGCAATAGCTAGTTAGAAGGTCCATAAGTAGTCTCATAACTCTGGCATTCAAAGACCGACCAGCTTCTTGACATGATAGGAGTGATACTCAACAACACACAAAAAAATCGTGAACAGGAATCTTTTTTTTGCCGTTTCTAAAAGCTCCAAAAATAGGGGCCAAACCAAAGTAGCTCGCTCTCGCTTCATTCTCGCCAAGTATTTACAGGAAGCCGGATTGTATCCGTGCCACTGAGCTGTCCAACTGTTTCAATTGAAGTGCTGTCGAAGCTGACACAAATTTGAAAACAAAAAGAAAAACTTAAACTGGAATCTTATTCGGGCGTTTCCAAAAGCTCGAAAAATGGGGGCACAGGAAAGTGGCTTCCTCTCGCTTCATTCTCGCCAAGTACTCACAGGAAGCCGGATTGTATCCGTGATAGCGAACTGTCCAACTGTTTCAATGGAAGTGCTGCTGAGGCTGACACAAATTTGAACAAAAAAAAAGAAAATTTGAACTGGAATCTTATTCGGGCGTTTCCAAAAGCTCCAAAAATGGGGGGCACGGGAAAGTGGCTTCCTCTCGCTTCATTCTCGCCAAGTATTCACAGGAAGCCGGATTGTATCCGTGACGCTGAGCTGTCCAACTGTTTCAATGAAAGTGGTGCCGAGGCTGACACAAATTTGAACAAAAAAAAAGAAAACTTGAACTGGAATCTTATTCGGGCGTTTCCAAAAGCTCCAAAAATAGGGGGCCAAACCTCTCGCTTCATTCTCGCCATGTATTCACAGGAAGCCGGATTCTATCCGTGACATTGAGCTGTCCAACTGTTTCAATTGAAGTGCTGCCGAGGCTGACACAAATTTGAACAAACAAAAAATTTGAACTGGAATCTTATTCGGGCGTTTCCAAAAGCTCCAAAGCTCTGGCTCTTTTGCGGCAAATGTTGGCTACTCAGAGAGAAGGAAACTACTTTTCTTTGTCTTCCATTGTTGGAACATTTGGAAGAACCCAAAAAAGGTTCCAGTTTAAGTTTTTGCCTTTCTAGTCTGTGCAAACGAGCAAAATGATCGTTTCGGTCGAACAGCAATCTCCAGTTTCGTCTAAGAGAACGCACAGTTTGATTGGAAAGTCGTTGATTGGTCAGCAAATTGCTCCTTTTTCTTTCAATGTGTCATAGGCAATGAAGAACGGTAACGAAGAAAGAACGGCAACGGATTTTTTTCTTGTGAGAATGCTTGAAAAGAGTAGTCACACATTAATCGTCCTAATCAATATTAAACATAAAAATGAGCATGGCCGGCCAACAAACGAACAAAAACAAAACAGCCGACGACTGCAGTCAATTTTTTTATTATCGGATGCAGTCGGAGTTTTTTTGTTTGTTAAAGCGAATCGTTAAGCGTACAACTGATTGATGGTAATACGGCGACCCCGGATTCATTTACAAAAATAAAACGTCGCGTCCACAACACGCTCCGGTCTCGTCTAGTACGATTGATGTACTGTTTACATGTTTACGTGCTCGTGAAAGAGTAAACGGCGAGCACAAACGCTCTCTCCATCACCATAACAAAATATGCACATACTACATTCAAAGTTGTACTCCGTTGCATGCATCAATGTATGTTTGCACATCGTAAAGATCCACATCGCGGAAATTTATAGCTTACGGCATATCTATAGAATTTAGTTTTTAAGTTTTATCACACAGAAAGAGAGATGGGATAAAAAAAGGTTTCATTTCGTGAGGCAATCTGTTGATTCTCTGCTTTTATTATTATTATATTTTTTCCAGCACAACTCGCAGCGACCGATTCAATCCGATGGGGCGACTTCGTCGCTTACGAACGAGAACATCACGGCTACGGTGAGGAAGGACATGAAGGAGAACTTCGAGGTTCTCTCTAACAAGGTAAGATTTTAATTAAATTGCGGGAAATTAGCGGAGCGAGCTCCGATAGAGTAGGTGGTTGTAAATATTTGCGGAGATGTTCCTCTTTCGGGTCGGATTCGTCGTTCTAATTCGCGTTTTATTTTTAAAGCAAGCACGATTAAATAATTAACGAAATGGTTCTCTTTTAATTTAAATTTAAGACGTTATAGGTTTGACACGTCCAATGGAAATTCCAGTGAACGGTATTTGTTATTGAGGGACTCATTTGTTTCAGAAATTTTATTTCCAGATAGAGCAAGTACTCCTTTAATTAAAATTAACTAGATTAGAAGTGACGTGTCAAAAAAACAATCAAATTCATTCAAAATCTGACAATTCCAATTCCAGCATCATCGACTTGGTCAAGAATGCAGAAAAAAACAGATTTTGAATGCGTGTGTGATTAGGCTTAATGTTGCTAACTGAACTTCAGAACCTCGCTCCCTCAAATATAACTGAAGAAGCTCATTTTTGATCGTGGTCGATCCGATCAACCATCTTTATCACGTTACAAGTACTCACATCAAAGAGGCATAAGAAGATTAAAAACCAAGTCACAGAAAAGGAAAGGAAGATAAACAGAATAGTATAAGAAAAGAATTAAGGAAACAGGTTGAAAGCTGCTCGAAGACAATGAGAGCCGTTAAAAATAGTTTGGCACTATCTTGGTCGAGATTCGAGTGCAGATGACCTGAAAACTCTTTCATCAATCTTTTGTTTTAAATAATTAAATAATAATAATTAATAAAACATTTGGACCATTTGTTATTGATGAAGAGCACGGTATAACTCGAGATAACGGAAAAGCTGTGACCACGTGCCAAGTAACGATAGAAGTCGTGAACTGATAAAAAATAATACAAAGCGTTTATTATTTCGATTTTTTATTCTTGTTTATTCAAAATAGTCTCCTTCTGAATCGATACAGCGCAGGAAACGTCCAACAAATTTTTCGAAACATTCTTTAACCTCATCAGCTGGAATGGCCTTTAATACGGAGGTCGGAACGATTTCTTTTCATCGCCAGCTTCAGTTTGAGTTGCACGGAGCCAAATCAGATGAATATGATGGATGATCGCTAACAATGATGCCTGAAGAGGCTAATCTAAAAAATTATTTCCCTCCCTTTTTCCTCGGAAATTTTTTGCATTTTCTCCACCGATTTTATGCTCAAATTTCAGGAAAAAAAACGAAATAATTAAAAGAACCTAAACTTGGAAAATTTAGAATTCTAAAAAGGGGGCTGACCTAAAAAAATATTTCTCCTCCCTTTTCCTCGACAATTTTTTGCAATTTTTTCCAATGAATTTGGGCTCAAATATCAGAAAAACGAAACAACTAAAAGAATCCAAAACTTACAAAATTTAGAATTTCTAAAAAGGGGGCCGACCTAAAAAAATATTTCTCCTCCCTTTTCCTCGACAATTTTTTGCATTTTTTTTTCCAATGATTTTGGGCTCAAATTTCAGAAAAACGAAACAACTAAAAGAATCCAAAACTTACAAAATTTAGAATTTCTAAAAAGGGGGCCGACCTAAAAAATATTTCTCCTCCCTTTTCCTCGACAATTTTTTGCAATTTTTTCCAATGAATTTGGGCTCAAATATCAGAAAAACGAAACAACTAAAAGAATCCAAAACTTACAAAATTTAGAATTTCTAAAAAGGGGGCCGACCTAAAAAAATATTTCTCCTCCCTTTTCCTCGACAATTTTTTGCATTTTTTTTCCAATGATTTTGGGCTCAAATTTCAGAAAAACGAAACAACTAAAAGAATCCAAAACTTACAAAATTTAGATTTTCTAAAAAGGGGGCCGACCTAAACAAATATTTCTCCTCCCTTTTCCTCGACAATTTTTTGCAATTTTTTCCAATGAATTTGGGCTCAAATATCAGAAAAACGAAACAACTAAAAGAATCCAAAACTTACAAAATTTAGAATTTCTAAAAAGGGGGCCGACCTAAAAAAATATTTCTCCTCCCTTTTCCTCGACAATTTTTTGCATTTTTTTCCAATGATTTTGGGCTCAAATTTCAGAAAAACGAAACAACTAAAAGAATCCAAAACTTACAAAATTTAGAATTTCTAAAAAAGGGGGCCGACCTAAAAAAATATTTCTCCTCCCTTTTCCTCGACAATTTTTTGCATTTTTTTCCAATGATTTTGGGCTCAAATTTCAGAAAAACGAAACAACTAAAAGAATCCAAAACTTACAAAATTTTGAATTTCTAAAATGGGAGCCGACCTAAAAAAATATTTCTCCTCCCTTTTCCTCGACAATTTTTTGCATTTTTTTCCAATGATTTTTGGCTCAAATTTCAGAAAAACGAAACAACTAAAAGAATCCAAAACTTACAAAATTTAGAATTTCTAAAAGGGGGCCGACCTAAAAAAAAATTTCTCCTCCCTTTTCCTCGACAATTTTTTGCATTTTTTTCCAATAATTTTGGGCTCAAATTTAAAAAAAAACGAAACAACTAAAAGAATCCAAAACTTACAAAATTTTGAATTTCTAAAAAGGGGGCCGAACTAAACAAATATTTCTCCTCCCTTTACCTCGACAATTTTTTGCATTTTTTTCCAATGATTTTGGGCTCAAATTTCAGAAAAACGAAACAACTAAAAGAATCCAAAACTTACAAAATTTAGAATTTCTAAAAAGGGGGCCGACCTAAAAAAATATTTCTCCTCCCTTTTCCTCGACAATTTTTTGCATTTTTTTTCCAATGATTTTGGGCTCAAATTTCAGAAAAACGAAACAACTAAAAGAATCCAAAACTTACAAAATTTAGAATTTCTAAAAAGAGGGCCGACCTAAAAAAATATTTCTCCTCCCCTTTCCTCGACAATTTTTTGCATTTTTTTCCAATGAATTTGGGCTCAAATTTCAGAAAAACGAAACAACTAAAAGAATCCAAAACTTACAAAATTTAGAATTTCTAAAAAGGGGGCCGACCTAAAAAATATTTCTCCTCCCTTTTCCTCGACAATTTTTTGCATTTTTTTCCAATGATTTTGGGCTCACATTTCAGAAAAACGAAACAACTAAAAGAATCCAAAACTTACAAAATTTAGAATTGCTAAAAAGGGGGCCGACCTAAAAAAAATATTTCTCCTCCCTTTTCCTCGACAATTTTTTGCATTTTTTTTGCAATGATTTTGGGCTCAAATTTCAGAAAAACGAAACAACTAAAAGAATCCAAAACTTACAAAATTTAGAATTGCTAAAAAAGGGGCCGACCTAAAAAAATATTTCTCCTCCCTTTTCCTCGACAATTTTTTGCATTTTTTTCCAATGATTTTGGGCTCACATTTCAGAAAAACGAAACAACTAAAAGAATCCAAAACTTACAAAATTTAGAATTGCTAAAAAGGGGGCCGACCTAAAAAAAATATTTCTCCTCCCTTTTCCTCGACAATTTTTTGCATTTTTTTTGCAATGATTTTGGGCTCAAATTTCAGAAAAACGAAACAACTAAAAGAATCCAAAACTTACGAAATTTAGAATTTCTAAAAAGGGGGCCGACCTAAAAAAAATATTTCTCCTCCCTTTTCCTCGACAATTTTTTGCATTTTTTTCCAATGATTTTGGGCTCAAATTTCAGAAAAACGAAACAACTAAAAGAATCCAAAACTTACAAAATTTAGAATTTCTAAAAAGGGGGCCGACCTAAAAAAATATTTCTCCTCCCTTTTCCTCGACAATTTTTTGCATTTTTTTCCAATGATTTTGGGCTCAAATTTCAGAAAAACGAAACAACTAAAAGAATCCAAAACTTACAAAATTTAGAATTTCTAAAAAGGGGGCCGACCTAAAAAAATATTTCTCCTCCCTTTTCCTCGACAATTTTTTGCATTTTTTTCCAATGATTTTGGGCTCAAATTTCAGAAAAACGAAACAACTAAAAGAATCCAAAACTTACAAAATTTAGAATTTCTAAAAAGGGGGCCGACCTAAAAAAATATTTCTCCTCCCTTTTCCTCGACAATTTTTTGCATTTTTTTCCAATGATTTTGGGCTCAAATTTCAGAAAAACGAAACAACTAAAAGAATCCAAAACTTACAAAATTTAGAATTTCTAAAAAGGGGGCCGACCTAAAAAAATATTTCTCCTCCCTTTTCCTCGACAATTTTTTGCATTTTTTTCCAATGATTTTGGGCTCAAATTTCAGAAAAACGAAACAACTAAAAGAATCCAAAACTTACAAAATTTAGAATTTCTAAAAAGGGGGTCGACCTAAAAAAATATTTCTCCTCCCTTTTCCTCGACAATTTTTTGCATTTTTTTCCAATGATTTTGGGCTCAAATTTCAGAAAAACGAAACAACTAAAAGAATCCAAAACTTACAAAATTTAGAATTTCTAAAAAGGGGGCCGACCTAAAAAAATATTTCTCCTTCCTTTTCCTCGACAATTTTTTGCATTTTTTTCCAATGATTTTGGGCTCAAATTTCAGAAAAACGAAACAACTAAAAGAATCCAAAACTTACAAAATTTAGAATTTCTAAAAAAATATTTCTCCTCCCTTTTCCTCGACAATTTTTTGCATTTTTTTCCAATGATTTTGGGCTCAAATATCAGAAAAACGAAACAACTAAAAGAATCCAAAACTTACAAAATTTAGAATTTCTAAAAAGGGGGCCGACCTAAAAAAATATTTCTCCTCCCTTTTCCTCGACAATTTTTTGCATTTTTTTCCAATGAATTTGGGCTCAAATTTCAGAAAAAAGAAACAACTAAAAGAATCCAAAACTTACAAAATTTAGAATTTCTAAAAAGGGAGCCGACCTAAAGAAATATGTCTCCTCCCTTTTCCTCGACAATTTTTTGCATTTTTTTCCAATGAATTTGGGCTCAAATTTCAGAAAAAAGAAACAACTAAAAGAATCCAAAACTTACAAAATTTAGAATTTCAAAAAAGGGAGCCGACCTAAAGAAATATTTCTCCTCCCTTTTCCTCGACAATTTTTAACTTTTCTTTCTAATGATATTGGGCTCAAATTTCTGGTCAAGAATTCAGGTACCCTGATGGCTTTGTGCCATGGTGCAATGTCGTGCAAAAAAAATCAACTGCCTGTGGCTTTCGATATTCTGAGTTCACCTTCTAACCTTCCGAGATAAATTCGATGGAAACAATTCCCGTTGAATCGAAGAAAACCATAGTCTTCTTGATTTTGCTCCTCTCTTTTGGCTCTTCTGGTGACTTCCATGCCGCACTGTGAAGTTTCGTTTTTGGCTCGTATTGAAAACACCACGTTTCATCATCACCAGTTACTATGGCTGACATGCTTGCCTGGCATGCTTTGGAGCATTTTTAACCATGTCTTTGCAATCTCTAATCTCTTTGGTCGTCTATCATGAAGCGTAGGCAGATCTTCTATTTGCCCAAATCTTCGAGAGACTGTGCTTTTCGGTATCCCAGCTTCCTCTTCGATGAGAGGTCGCTTCAAAGAATCTTTTTTTCATTGCGAATAGTTTTTGGAGTCGCTGCTCGGTAATCGTCAGCGAAATCGGTCAAAACAATGGAAAACCTGTGCCCACGGGGCGTGGTACGTTTCTAGACGACTTTTACCTAATTTAGAACAGAATTTAATCCTTAGTGTATATCCGAGAAAACTTTTAATTCACGACCAATTAAATTGAAACAGAATCATTTCTTTGAAAATATATCCCAATAGAACACAGGGGGAGAAAAAGCAATTACTTTTCGAAACTCGAGGAAACTCTTAATTGTCCGCATTTTAAAGTAAAGTTTGCAAACTTAATTAATAAGTGTTTTGAAAACGAAAGGAAAAAAATATAATTTGCGTAAGAGTTTGTCAGCACCCACCACAATAAAAAAAAAAAATCGAAAGAGCGAGATCGAGATAGAAGAACTCCAATTCTAACGCTTCTGTATTTGCTCTTTCTCTCTAGACGGCAATAACTAACGTTAAAATTTTAATTTCAGATCGTCGACTTTCACGAGACGTCCTGGCAGACTTACGACCGCCTGGAGAGGACCCTGAGAAGTATGTCGCTCGTCTCCAACTTGACCAGATATGAAATTCAAAACGGGCTGAGGAGCTTAACGGTGGAAGTCGGCAGGCTAGGCGGAGGAGGTCAGGGCTTGTTAAGTGATTGTAAGTTTGCGCGTCCTAAAGCTGGAAGTGGGTGCGCTTTAGAGTTAGATTAGGTGAAGCTCGAACTTTACTTTTGTATAATATTGAGCGATCTTAGTATGGGCACTTCCGATCTTCCGGCCTGGATAGCCGGATACCGACGATTACTGTTCTTTTTTCTTGTCAAAGTTTCGTTTTCCTAAATTATTTCCTATACTATACATAATTGTCCCCCTACTATGTATAGTTGACGAAATATTTAAAACTTTTGATCAACTTTTTTTAATAATTAAAAAATTACTCAAAAAAAAAAATTAGAATTTTCAAAATATCGAATTTAAAGAGAGACGGAGGGGGGACATTTTTGACTTTTTTTTAATTTTTTTTTTGACAATTCTGGGATTTTTTCAATTATTTCTCGCATTGTACATACCAAAAGGTTAAAGTTTTGAGAGGGGGAGGCAAGGGGTGACAGAAATGGTTATTTCTCCCCCTTCTTCCTCGACAATTTTTTGAATTTTTTTCCCCTAATGATTTTGGGCTCAAATTTCAGAAAAATTAAACAACTAAAAGAATCCAAAACTTAGAAAATTTAAAATTTCTATAAAGGGGCCCGACCTAAAAAATTATTACTGCCCTCCCCCCTACCTCGACAATTTTTTGAAAAACGGAACTAAAAGAAACCAAATCTAGAAAATTCAGTATCTTTCTAAAAAGGAGGCCGATCTAAAAGAAATATTTCTCCCTCTTTTTCCTCCACAATTTTTTGCATTTTTTCCCCAATGATTTTGGGCTCAAATTTCAGAAAAACGGAAAAACTAGAAGAATTCAAAAATATGGAATTACTAAAAAGGGGGCCGACCTAAAAAATTATTTCTTCCCCCTTTTCCTCGACAATATTTTTGCATTTTTTTCAATGATTTTGGGTTCAAATTTCAGAACAACTAAAAGAATCCAAATCTTAGAAAATTTGGAATTTCCAAAAAGGGGGCCGACCTGAAAAATTATTTCTTCCTCGAGAATTTTTAGCATTTTTTCCCAACGATTTTGGGCTCAAATTTCAGAAAAATGAAACAACTAAAAGAATACAAAACTTAGAAAATTTATAATTTCTATAAAGGGGGCCGACCTTAAAAATTATTACTCCCCCCCCCCATTTCCTCGAGAATTTTTTGCATTTTTCCCCAACGAAATTTCAGAAAAAGGGAAGAACTAAAAGAAGCCAAATCTAGAAAATTTAGAATATTTCTGAAAAGGGGGCCGATTTAAAAAAATTATTTCTCCCTCTATTTCCTCGACAATTTTTTGTATTTTTTCCAGTGATTTTGCGGTCAAATTTCAAACAAACGGAACAACTAAAAGAATCAAAAATTTAGACAATTTAGAATTTTCTAAAAAGGGGGCCGAACTAAAAAAAAAATATTTTTCCCCACTTTTCCTCCACAATTTTTAACATTTTTAAAATTAGTTTGCGCTCAAATCTCAAAAAAATAAAACAACTAAAAGAACCCAGATCTAGAAAATTTAGAATTTTTCTAAAAAGGGAGGCAATCTAATAAACTATTTCTTCGACAATTTTTAGCATTCTTTTCCAATGATTTTGCGGCTAAATTTCTGGAATCTGGAACAGGTTCCCCTGAAACTTAGCGCGGGGGAGGGGGAGAGGGGACGACAAAAAAAGTTTTTTCCGAATTTTTTTTTACAATTTTTTCCGTTTTGTGTGAATCTAGAACAACATTCAAAATTTCAAATATCGAAAATAGGGAGAGAAAAGGGGGGGGGCAAAAATGATTTTTTCGACGATTTTTTAAAATCATTTTGCAAAATTTTGGAAAAATATAGAACGAACTTCGAACCTGGAGTTTTCATAATTTCGATTTTTCGAAACTTGGGGGGAAGTGAAGGGACGACAAAAAATGTTTTTTTCGGAAATTTTTTTTTACACTTTTTCCCATTTTGTGCAAATCTAGAGCAACATTCAAAATTTCGAAAACAGGGCAAGAAGGCGACAAAAAGGTATTTTCAATTTTTTTAAATAATTTTGCAAAATTCTGGAACAATATAGAACGAACTTAGGACCTACAGTTTTCATAATTTGGATTTTTTTCTCGACAATTTTTGATATTTTTTGAAGAACTACTGCTACATAGTAGCAAGGAAGTTTAAAATGTCTTTTAGCAAGTTTAAAATAAAACCGACTTAAAAAACAAAAAAAAAAACAAGAATTTTCTAAATTTCGAATTTCTAAAAAGAGCCCCCTTTTTAGATGTTTTTTTCCCCCCATAATCCACTTGTCTCAATTATTTTACACAGTAGGTATACATAGCTTTCTTTTCTAACCACAGCATCGAAAGAAAAATCGAAACTCCAAGAGATCGACAAGAAAATCGACAGCAACTTCGAGAGCTTGATGCTGGCCCAAAACTTATTCATGGAGAACTGCTACCGCCTCCAGAAGGACGAGCCCCAATTAGAGACGAAAATCAGCGAAGTTCTCAACGAGATGATCAACACATTCAAAGCCAAGTAAGTTGATACCAAGAAAAAAAAAATAACTTAATCTTAATCGTTTTCATTACAGAACGGCTGTAGCCCCAAAAGACCTCAGAAGACTAGAACAAGCGTTGAAAACTCACGATACAGCAATGAGAAACGGCTTCAAGAACTTGGGCGAAATCATGCAGAAATCCCAGATGACAGACCTCAACATCCAAGAAAGCTTAACCTCCTTGTATTCCATCAAAGCCAACCTGATGCGATTAAACTCGATCATCGCATCGAACAGCAGCGAGATGGCGCAGCTGGGACGAGAATTACAAGAAGTGATCCGGGTTTTCAAGGGGAACGCGACGGCGTCATCGCCGCCTAATTTATTGGATACGAAATTGGTGGAGGTCCTCGAGAGATTGGAGAATTTAATTAAGAGTGATGATCAGGAGATGATTTTGAATCACGTGAAAGATTACCTGGAAAATGCTGGTAAGATCATCGAGGATATCGAGGATAAAACGAACCGGATCGGTTTCATTTTCACCGATCATTACCAGCGTTATTTGCGGTTGTTTCTGGACGAATACGCTCAGGATTATTTAAAGAGGATAAACCAAATTGGTATCAACCCAATGAGTAATGCTACGATTGAGGCGATTAAAAAGGAATGCTTCTTTAAAAATTACACGGAGAATTGCCTCGAAGGGATCCTGAGCGAAGCTCAGAGGAAAGCCGTCAGAATCTATTGCATATTCAACACGACTTTAACGGGAAGAGATTGTTTAAAACGGATAATCGGTATGGAGGAATCTGAAGGTGAGAAACCGTATTTAGGCGCAGTCGAAATTATTTTGCAAAATTGTCTTAAGATCGGAGATAACACTTCTAATTTCGAGTGCTTGAAAGGGGTCATGGAGGAGGAAGCGATCCAGAAGATTCGACAATATTGTCGGCTCTATTTTAAATCGGAAGAAGAAGAGGTGTGCTTAAGGAACATAACTAAAGCGGGGATTAAAACCGAATTCGATCGCGATGTTTTGGAAAAAATCCAATCGAATTGCTTCCCAACTTTCGATATCCGAATCGGAGATAATTTCGAGTGTTTAACTCGAATCTTCAACGATGAAATTGTACGAGATATCAAGAATTATTGCTATTACCACGGTTACCGATCCGAAGAAGGATGTTTAAAAAAACTCCTTAACATCGATGGAATCGATAAGGTGGTTATCGAAACAATCAGATCCAATTGTTTGCCGGCGATCGATGTGAGATTCTCCGCGAACGTTTCGATTTTAAACTGCGCCCAAAAGATCTTAAACGAGGATTCGATCTCTGCCATAAAGAATTATTGTAGCCCCAAAATGATGGGGCTAGAAGATTGTTTAAGGGATACGATCGGAATGGTTCGAATTAGCGATGATGTTAAGGAGGTTATTAAATCGAATTGCTTCCCTGAAATTGATCCTAGATCATCCTCAAACTTTGATTGTATAAAAAATTTAATCAACGACACCGATCTACGATTAATTAAAGATTATTGTTCGTCGAAATCGATCGTGAACGAGGAAGATTGTTTAAGGGATGTAATCAAGGTTGATAATCCGATTAAATTCGATATTAAAAAAAGGAATGATAACGATGAAAGCGAAGAGGTCACCGAAATGGATGAACTTGACGGTTACGCTTTGACAGTTTATTAGAAAAAAAAAATTATTATTAAATGTGATATAATATATTGTTTGTACCTATGTTTTTTTTTTTTTTTTTTGTAAAATCTCTATACGTTGATAATAAATAATAATAAAAAAAAAGATCGATAATATGCTGTGTGTGAGGACACCAAAAATAAAACAAGTTCGTGGAGTCGTGTCAAGGACTTTTTTAATAGTTCCGACGCGTTTTAACTAAACTTAACTAAACGCAACTTAATTAATTGGATTCTGGTTTTTAATTAAATGAAGCTCCGAATGTTAGGTAATGTAACAAGGTAAGGTCGAAGGTGGGGGGATAATTAGCTGTTACGTTAATCACGAGCGATTCACTACAGTCCGTCCATGAAACTCCCGAGAAAGATGCAGGCACAAGTTTGAACTTGAGTTCCAGCAAATTAGAAGTAATCTTATTAAAGTAACAAATCCTGACAAGGCTTGCAATACAATCCTGACAAGGCTTGCAATACTGTCTCTATGACCTCACAAACCATTAACCTCCAACACGTTAACCGCCACCATGTAAGCATGATATTTAGGTCTGCCGGGCCAAAACCGTTATTTTTGGATTATTTTTTTTTTAACTTACATGTTGCAGATGAGGGTTTGCTTGTACGCCTAACAAATCTGCCCTTGAAAAACGAAATTGACGTGCCTGAGCTTTTTATTTTTATATTACATTAAATGCCCAAAATCAATACCGTTTCGTTTTCGAATGGCCACCCTGTATGTATAGTAATATGCATACATAGTGGTGGAGGGAACTGCTCTTGCAGTATTGCATAGACTGACCAGGACAAGGACTGGAGGTGACGAGACTCTGTACCAAAGACCTTCACTCTTCCCACTTTTAAGTCTACCGAACGATGAGATGAAATGGTCAAAAAATACAGCTTCGAAAGGAGGCAAAATGGGCAAGAGAACACTCTATGTAGAAAACACCATTAAATGGTATGTGGATGGTTCTAAAACTGACAGGAAGGAGCAGGTGCAGGGATATTTGGGCCGAGAACACCATCAGCTCGAAATTAATTTTGGAATGTCGTAACAGATTAAAAAATCTAGACAAGGAGAACGGGGTTGCATTATGCTGGGTACGAGGACGTGCTGTAATCAGACGCAACGAAGAAGATAATTTATTAGCAAGGACGGCCGCCACAACTCCATTTGTGGGAGCCGAACCGTTCTGTGGATGAGTACTCTATGAGAGGCTCTCTGGGAGAATCTCCCTGATCTGAGACATTACAAGATCTTCCTTGGAAGCTACAACAAGCATAGAGCAAACACATTGCTATAACTAAAGCAGAAATAGACTACGCATCCTCACAGATTTCCTTACATGACAAGGATAGATCTAAAACAAAATCCGGATCACCTGACATCTTACTGCACCGCTATCACGGAAACCCGAGCTAATTATCTCGGTAAAGATGTCATGGACGAAGAGGAAATACCTCACAAAACGCGCTCTAGCGGCATCACTAAGAAATAATCATATCACAGGAAGGATAGGTTTGATGGAACAATAAATGCTTTTTCTAATGAGACCAAGTTTGTTAAAATCAGTTCAGTCGTTTAGGAGTTGCAGCTGTTTATTTTGAAAAACATTTAATTACCCCCCCACCACTTAATTTTAATAGATACTTTAGATTTACTGGGTGGATTTCAGTAAAAGATCACTTTAAAAGTTTAAGGTGCCGGTTACGCCCCCTGGCGACCGTCTTGGAAACGGTCTTCTTTTGACTACTTCAGTAATAAATTTTTTTACCGTAAGTCTCTACGACGAATTTCAGAGATACAGCACTTTGCATTCTTATCTGGTCACCCTGTACAATACATATTTTGGGTTATATTTTTTAACTTTTGAAAAGACTTTAATAATCTAGTTGATGTGTTCCCTCATCTTCCAGTTTCTCCCGAGGTACATACCCAAGTACTTAATCGATTCTTGACTCTCAATTTCAGTATCTTGTACCCTAACTTTTATGTCACTTGCTTTTCTGCCGCCTACTAAAAGAACCGCTTCCGTTTTATGAGGTGCCACCTTGAGGTTTTTGGAGTCGAGCCAGAGGACCACCCGCTTTAGAGTGTGATTCGCTAAGTTTTGAATTGTATTGATGTTATCCGCCATTACAATCACAGCGAGATCGTCTGCATACCCTACTAGTTTCACTCCTCCCGGCAGCGAGATCTTTAAAATGTCGTCATAGTAGACGTTCCATAGAGTGGGTCCCAGCACTGAACCCTGAGGGACTCCACATGTGATCACCATCTCGTCAGAATCTCCGATAATCAGTCGCCTATCCTCCAGGTAGCTGGCAACAATATTGTACACATACGGAGCGATTTTTCTTTTGCTTAATTCCGCCAGTATTCCTCCCCATGATACAGAATTGAAAGCGTTCTGCACGTCCACTGTAATAAGCGCGCACAGTTTCCTTTGCTTGAACGGTCCCTCCGTCGCTCTCTCCACCATATCCTTCACTCTTCCTAACGCCGTTATTGTGGACTTTCCCTCTCTGAAACCATGCTGTTGCGAGGACAGCCCCCCACTTTTTTCAATTTCTTCCTTTAGTCTGACGAGCACAAGTTGTTCAAGGAGTTTCCCTAACACGTTCAATATGGATAGGTGCCGGTAGCCCGGATGCCCTCGGTCGCCTTTTTTCTCCTTTTCCAAGAGCACGAGTCTCCCAGATTTCCACTCTTTCGGAAATATTCCGGTCTGCAGCACATCATTCATGGCTTTAAGACATTTCTCCGGATGATCCTTGACCACAGCCTTGAATATTTCAGGAGAAATTCTATCCGGTCCCGGGACTTTCTTTCCCTTAATCTTATTCGCGGCTGCTAATATTTCTTCTATGGTGAAGAGAGGTATTTGTGCCTGGCTTACCGTGTACTTAGCCCACTCTATCTCGGTGTATCTTGGGAAAAGAGACATGGCCACATCCATCTGTTTTTCCGCAGACAAAGAAGTAGGTGACGTTTTCTTCAGCTTCTTGGTAACAATTTGGTATCCCCTCCCCCAGACGTCCGAATCTAGGTCCTCAATAACCACATCCCAAGCTTTTTTCTTCGCTAGCGATATTGCCTTCTTTAGAGCAGCTCTATTGCGCACATACGTATTATGACAGTTATTCTTTTCCCTATTAAAACATCGAAATTTGCCCACCCTGTATGTATATAAAACAAATGAGCTAAACACCCTTTGCTTCAGTAAATTGACATATCTGAGCATTTTAGGTACGGAGACTAATTAAATCGTTATAACTTATTTACCTTCCATTTTAGGTATAGGAATACCTAATACGGATTAAAAGAGAATCTTTTGTAGAATCAGAATATCTAATAAAATATATACCTTTCCATTTAAAAAAATCTACTTTCCGAAGATTGAACTTAATTATAAGCAACTAAATTTTTAAACACTCTGTATAATGTTACAGAGAAGAACTTCAAATGTTGTGCAACTACACAATATCAGCTGCGCGTATGCAAAATTTCATTCGTCTCTCTCACTTCTACGTGACGTAATATCCCTGTAAAGTAAGATCGGTATCTGTCACTTTTTCTCTTTAATTGCGAATAACTCAGAAGCAATGGTATTTAGGTATAGGATATGATACATGAAATATGTGTAAAATTCATCATAGAAGCTGAATCTGTAATTTATTTTATAGCATGCTATTTAAAAAATCGAAGTTGATGCCCACTTCCGGTTAACCGGAAGTGATATTTATTCAAAAATATTTTCACGTGATAGTTCATATTCAACCATATCTAACTGCAAAATTTTGTTTTAAAATTCCGTTCCGTTTGTATAATATTATACTTTTAATAGGCGATTCTCACCAATCACCCTGTATATTAAAAAAAAAGGACGACTTTTTTTCCTTTTAAATACATTTACTTGGTTCCATATTTTATCCCAACCCTGTATGTAGGCATACTTTTTTCCTATTATATACAGAGTGTACACAAAAACGTCAATACAGGGTGAATAAAATATGATAAATTAGTTTAAAAAAAAAGAACATGGCATGACGAGTTGTAAGATTTGCACCATCTAACCGCCTCTAAAGTGCTATGAAAAGCGTAATCAAGTTTGAACATGCCAAATGCAATTTTTGTTTAAAGATCTAAAAACATGTTGTAGGATTTTCAGCACTTGAATCGGTTGGATATTAATTTGGTTTTTCTTCCTTTCATTTTTTTAAATGTTGTTCTATTAAAAAAAAAATGTTACCCCCCCTGTATAGTTTTTAGAAAATAAGTATCCAAAGTTTATCGAACTTTTTATGCACTTTCGGAGGTGGTTAAATTTTGAAAATATTGCTCAAACTTAACGTTTGATCCCTCTTATTTCAAATCTTCTTAACTTCAAGGTCAAATAAAAATTAATCAGAGTAGGCGGGGGAGGACATTATCAAATGTCAATTAAATTCTGTATTAAAATGTCTGTATTTAAAAAAAAATAGGTTTAACAAAAGAACTCGATGACGTCATCGTTTACAAAAAAAAAAGGATCACCCGGTATATTTATATTATGGGAAAATACGATTGATTAGAATAAAATATAAGATTTACGAAATTCCTTTCTTTCTCGTTCTTTTAAAATAATAAATCAACTGTAAAAACATAATTTTTTTGTACATTCTGTACACATCCAATAAAGAAATTGAGCTGTCAATGTGATAAAAGATAACTTCAACGCATTAAAGATAACATTTATATCCTGTTTAAATTGAAAAATCAAAGCAGCTTTTTTTTTAAGAAGTGTTTCCTCTAATTAGGATCTAACATGTCAATAATGTCACGTACATGTTTGCAATTCTAGGACATGATAGGAAAAATAAACTTGTGCGCTTATCATAAGTTCGACGTAGTCTATTAAAAACAAGAATTCGTTCCGTATGTACCGCAGATAATTGCATATTTTTAATATCAATTTAAATGCCGTTTATTTTATTTTTAGACTAATCTAGTAAAGAAGATAAGCGATAAATACCTCTATCTTTGCACTATTCTGAAATATCGTCTGTGCCTTGTGAGTGAGCTGAGCAAAACATGAGCTGAGACTACACAATCTCTGTCGAACATTGTAAACTATATCTGGTTCTTCAGAATCTAATTCCCCTGCAACAATAAATAAAGATACCATTTAAATAATCGCGCGTAATTATACATCTAAGCAATCGTTAATTTATAGGTACCGCAATGTTTGTATCAATCGGAAAACTAACGCACGACGTATTGTCGTTTCGCTATTAACCTGAATTAAGCATTAGGATGTTTCGCCGGTTTTTAATTACCCACCTATTGTCAAGTCTAAATCCACAAAGGCTTTGTCGAATTCCTTTTCTAATATGTCAAGCCAACGAAAACCGACACTAGCCATTTTTTACAACTACTGTCACAAACAGATGTCAATCACGTTTACACCTACGAACATAGCGATAAACTAAGACGAACTTGAAGTTAGTTACGGAATCGTGCTTATCCACTTGTATATTATTTATATTATGTAATCTCGCGAAAATCTCGATTAATTACGTATTGTTTGTTTAATATAACGAATGCTGAACGGAATGATTAGAATCGACATCGACTATACTCGCGTAGGTAGGTAATAACGGAGATTAGATTACTATTTTTATTTTTGAAGTTTCAAACGCTACCGCCATCTGTTTGAAATAACGATAAATGTGAGGTTAACACAATATGATTTTCTGTCAAACATGTTTTAGTTAAGGGATATTTTAAAAGAGGACGCTCGAAGATTAAAAAATACGAATTAATTAATTCTGTTTAATTTATTTTTAATTAAATCACATAAAATACAAAGGAACATATCACTGTATTATGCATTTAATAAAACAGCTTTTATAACTTATTCTAAACACATACATACTTTCCATTTACTGAGATCAACATTATATATAATTTATTATGTATTATACAATATAATAATGTATTTTACGTTGATTATACATAGATTGACACATTCTTGTATAAATATATATGTATAGTAGACCTTATTAGTTTCTTAAGTTTCTAAATAATAAAAATCCATATAAAAAAATAATCTTTTTACAAAATTAAAAAGGGACAGAATTAAGAGATTACTTATCCTTATATTACTAATGTTTTCTATACAATATATGACTAGAATGATATATCTCTTTTAAAAGATACTATAATGCGGAACCGAAAAAAATTGTATTTTACAACTTAATTGCTCCAAAAACTAATTGTTTTGTCATCAAAACTGACGTTAATACTAGTAAATGTAGATGGAGTGGTAATTTGTATTAATAATTGAATCGAGTGTTCTTTCTTCGTAAAGGGATCGAAGGACAAAAAAATCCTATTATAGTGGCTCTATTGAAGTGAAAAGGATATCACAAGAAAGACGAGATCGAAGAACAATCAATGTCATCTTCAGAAATCAGGAATAGATACCTGTAATTTGAAGGAAATAATCAATCTTTTTGTGGGTTTAAAATTGGCAAAACTGGCATGTTTCTATTGGTTTGGGAAGTGCCTATAATAAGGCAAAGAATGACGTTCAAGATGTGGCCAGGTAGTTTTTCCAGGTTTAAGGAGGCTTCATCATCGAAAGTAGGCTCACGGACTTCTGGACAGCTTCAGAAATCTTTCAATTGAAATCCTCCCAAAGATATTTTTCCAAAAAATTGCTTAAAAAAGCTTTGGATAACTTGGAGCTCAATGTGCAAGGTAATCGCTTCAAAAAGACCAACATCCATTCATATTATCAAGGAGGAAGTGTTAAAGAGGTTGTCCTCTATTGGTGTTTTGGGTTAATTTTTGGAAACTGGTTGGAGAGGCATTGATCAATCGATTTAAAGTAAAAAGACGAGGAATTGTCCATCTCCGAGTAAAAAAAGTGACGGTAGCAATTGATGTTCTTCAGCATCAAGAAAAAAATTAGAGGGAGTTGACTGACTGACTTAGTTTTTCCACTCCATCCTCCCCATCGTTTGCCCCACATCGTCTTCAACCTCTGGATGTCTATCTACTTAAAAATTACTTGGAATCTGCCTTTAACAATTGGATTACTTCCAATTTTTAATATTTGCTCTGGGTTTAGAAAACGTGGCATTTTGACGTATTAAGGATATATTTTTTCGAAAGATGATTTCACAGCTGCATATGCAACTAGACCCAATCAAGAAATGGGGAGAAACATTACGATATCAGCCAATTCAGCTTCAACGAACACAACGTCTACAGAAAAATCTAAAATCCTTCCAGAAACTCCGGGAAAAAAACTGTCTCGAACAAAAAATTATTAATTGCCCCAAAATTAATTATTTTTTTATCATTATTTAATAATAGATTGATTATTTTAATCGAAAAATTTATTGATATCAACATATAAAACTGACGTTTATACTATTAAGTTAAGACTAGTAAATGTAGATGGCGCTCTAAAATAATGTAATTACTATTCCAGTCGTTATGGCGCCACAATCCTTGAAATTTCCCTCAAACATTCCTCAAAACTACAGGTTCCCGATTTCTGAAGCAAACTTGTCGATGCATCGAGTGTTCTTTCTTCGTTTTCACCTCGTCTTTCTCGTGAGATTCGTTTAGAAGGTCACAATTTTAAATCGGCTTAGAAAGTACTGTCAAAACGGATCGAAGGACAAAAAAATCCGATTATAGTGACTCTATTGAAGTGGGGAGAATGTCACGAAAAAGACGAGCTAAAAACGAGGAAACAACGATCGATGCGTCGACAATTTTGCTTCAGAAATCAGGATTATAGGCCCTGTAGTTTTGAGGAAAATTTTTGCAGCTTTAAAATGGACAAAACTGGTACGTTTTTATGGGTTTTGGGTAGTGCCCAAGGCAATTTGATAGATGTTGAAGAGATGGAGTCGTATGCTAGGGTTTTTTTCCAGGTTTAATGAGCCTCGGGTGTTCGCTCAGGCTTGATTTGTGTAAGAATTTCTCTTGGAGAGTTAGTTCAACAACAAAGAGATCAGTATAATCTGAATCATCATCGGAAATAGACTGGTGGACTGCCTAAACATGGTCGATTAGAAGAGGGGAGCTTTAGAGATCTTCCAAAGGAAATCGTCTTCTTTTATTTATTTTCATATTTTCCATTAACAGTTTGAAGGAGATTCTTCGGTTATCTCTAAGAGAATTTACAGTGGTGGGGTGGCTTGTTCTTTGAGCCAACATTTTTTATCTTAAGCTTGTCTCATAAGAATAGTTAGTATCGAAAATAGTAACCATCTATCTGGTGTTGGGTTTTTGAAAAAAATCTAGTGTCTTTAAGACATGCCTTCGTCTAGGGGCGCCTTAGAAGTTCATTCTTCTTCTTTGGATTCGACCAGAAGAAATACAATCTCGTTCAACGTAAAATTGAAAAAATTTTGTTTGAAAGACATTTAAAGTTAAAGTTGTGGTTCAAATTACGTTCGTTGAGGTATTGTTCAGTTTGCTGAAGCTATCAATCTATTTTGCTCATTCATCTACGACCTGTTTGTATTAATAATATTCAAGGAATACGAGGAAATAATGAGGTGGTTTGAAAATAAACCGGAAATTCGAAACTTCCCGAGGAAAGTGTTATAAAATTTCCTTCAAACATTGCTCAAAACTAGAGATCTATATTCCCGATTTCTGAAGTAAAATTGTCAGCACATCGAGTGTTCTTTCACCTCGTCTTTCTCGTGACATTCATTTAAAAGGCCACAATTTTAAATCGGCTTAGAAAGTACTGTTAAAGGGATCGTGAAGTGAAAAGACTGTCACAAGAAAGACGAGCTAAAAACGAGGAAACAACGATCGATGCGTCGACAATTTTACTTGAGGAATCAGGATTATAAGCCTGTAGTTTTGAGGACAATTTTTGCAGCTTTAAAATGGACAAAACTGCTACGTTTGTATGGGGTTTTGGGCAATGCCCAAAGCAATTTGATAGATGTTGAAGAGATAGAATCGTATGCTAGGGTTTTCTTCCAGGTTTAATGAGCCTCAGGAGTTCGCTCAGGCTTGATTTGTGTAAGAATTTCTCTTGAAGAGTTAGTTCAACAACAAAGAGATCAGTATAATCTGAATCATCATCGGAAATAGATTCGTGGACTGCCTAAACATGGTCGATTAGAAGAGGAGAGCTTTAGAGATCTTCCAAAAGGAAATCGTTTTCTTTTATTTATTTTCATATTTTCCAACAGTTTGAATGAGATTTTTCGGTTATCTTTAAGAGCATCTGCAGTGTTGGGGTGGCTTGTTCTTTGAACCAAAATTTTTATCTTAAGCTTTTGGCTCACAGTAATAGTCGTATGGAAAATACCAGCCTTCTATCTGGTTTTGGGTTTTTAAAGGTCTTTAAGACATGTCTTCGACTATCACCACCTTAAAAGTTCATTCATCTTCTTTGGATTCGACCAGAAGAAATACAATCTGGTTCAACGTAAAATTGCGTTTCTAAGCCCATCTAAATTTTATTTTTAATTTTTGGGAACTAGTGGAAGAAACATTAATCAATCATTTCAATGCAAGAAGACGTCCAAGTTCGAGCAACAAAACTGCAATAGCAACTGATGTTCGTCAGCATCAAGAAAAAAGTAAGAGAGTGATAGAAATTAAAAAATAGGCCTCGACACATCCAGATAATCTTGATTAAATGACATCGAAAGCTTCCTCAGTTCGAGTGTCTGGTTGACCTGGTTTTTATAACATTTCAATCCCATTGTATACATCCACGTTCCATATATGATCCAAGCACCACTTAAACTGAATGGGTCTCAAAAAATAAAACGGAGACAAGTCCTAATTAAGTGGTGATAACAGGAAATTAGAAGTGCTGCAAAATTTCCTTTAAACATTGCTCAAAACTAGAGGTCTATATTCCCGATTTCTGAAACAAATTTGTCAATTTTAAATCGGCTTAGAAAGTACTGTCAAAAGGGATCGAAGGAGAAAAAAATTCTATTGTAGAGGCTCTATTGAAGTGAAAAGAATGTCACAAGAAAGACAAGCTTGCTTCGTGCTGAAGCTTTGCTTCAGAAATCAGGATTATAGGCCTGTAGGTTATCTCTAAGAGCATTTGCAGTGGTGGGTTGGCTTGTTCTTTGAGCCAATATTTTTTATCTTAAGCTTGTCTCACAGTAATAGTCATATGACAAATAGCAGCCATCTATCTGATTTTGTCTTTAAGACATGCCTTCCAACAAATCATCAGCTGCATGCTCGAGGGTAGTGGCGTAATGTCAATGATTTTATTTTAGCGGCAAATATCTTCCAATCAATGGAACGTCTATAGTATATGAGCACCTTGGAAGTTCATTTTGCTCCTTGGGATTCGACCAGAAGAAATACAATCTTGTTTAAGGTAAAATTGTTCTTCTAAATTTTATTTTTAATTTTTGGGAACTAGTGGAAGAAACACTAGTCAATCATTTCAATGAAAGAAGACGAGGAGTTTTCCAAGTTCACAATAGTCACGAAAAAGACGAGCTAAAAACGAGGAAACAACGATCGATGCGTCGACAATTTTACTTGAGGAATCAGGATTATAAGCCTGTAGTTTTGAGGACAATTTTTGCAGCTTTAAAATGGACAAAACTGGTACGTTTCTATGGGTTTTGGGCAGTGCCCCAGGCAATTTGATAGATGTTCAAGGGATAGAGTCATACTCTAGGGTTTTTCCAGGTTTAAGGAGCCTCAGGAGTTCGCTCAGGCTTGATTTGTGTAAGAATTTCTCTTGGAGAGTTAGTTCCACAACAAAGAGCTTCTGTTTGACCTAAAGCCGAGTTTATAGTCACGCTGTTTGGACTCTAATGGACCCGATACCTTCAGATCAATTTTTATTTTCCTGGAAAGCGATCTTCCAAAGGAAATCGTCTTTGTACCAGATCTTCTGTTTCTCTCTAAAGGCAGTGGTGGGATGGCTTGTTTTTTGAGCCAACATTTTTTATCTTAAACTTCTCTCTCGTCTCACAGTAATAGTCGTATGGAAAAGAGACAGCCATCTACCTATCTGGTTTTAGGGTTTAAAAAGAAGTAGCGTCTTTAAGACATGCCTTCCTACAGATCATCAGCTGCATCCTGGAGGGTAGTGGCATAACATCATTGATTTTATTTTAACGGCACCTTAGAAGTTCATTCTTCTTCTTTGGATTCGACCAGAAGAAATACAATCTCGTTCAACGTAAAATTGCAATTCTAAGCTCTTCAAAATTTAATTTTTGGGAACCACAGCAAGAAACATTAATTAATCATTTCAATGAAAGAAGATGAGGAGTTGTCCAAGTTCACAATATCAACTGATGTTCGTCAGAGATAGAAATTAAAAAAACAGAAAAAAAAAAACTCAAGAAGAAAAGGAAAAATAACAGAAAAGTGAGGAGGAAATTAAAACAGGCTTCAACAGATCAAGATGGTCTTGAGTAAATGACGAAATTCTTAATTAATTCCACACATATTTTTATCTAGCCAACTTTTTGATGGCATCCATTTTGACATTTTGACACATATGTGACATTTATCAACATTTAACATAACATAACCTAACATTCTAACATATAAAATGTGTTGTACTTGTCAACTGTCAATGTAGTAAACAAAACGCCATTTCTTTTTATCCGCAAGATCATCAAAATTGGGTACCTAATCAAGTTCTGATATAGAAATCAGAGGTAAATGGTTTGAAAACAAAACACAAAACTCAAATCGGAAGAATGAAAAGAAAAAGCCTTTTAAATCTGTGCTGTCACAGAGATTGAAGCAAAAACTGTATGACTTGATTGAAGTTGGAAGATTTGCCACAGAAAAAAATAGAAATTAGTTCACCAAACCAGAATATAATCATAAAAGGAGGAAGGATGCATTATTACCATGGAATAAAAAAGATTCGAATATGACACAAGCATCAGAGCATCAGAGATAAGCTGTTTCCACACTATCACAAGACGATTTTCTAAATTAAAATAACCTACCTTTAACTCAATTGAAAGATTACCTGGAATAATTATCAACTACATCAAGGCCACCTATGTACGAATGTCTTATAATTATATAATGTATACCAAAACAATCAGTTTTTTGGCAATTATCTTCGTCTAAAGCAATTTGTTTCTTCCTCATCCTATCTAAAAATATTAATTTAAAAATTTGGCATTTTGTACCATCTTCATTAAACATCGGTACCATCAACACGAGGCGTTAACTTATCCGATTTCGGCGACTCGACCTGTATCTTCATCGCCTCCCTCCTAACCAGCGGCGATTTCAGGAAGAACTTCGTCTCCCTCTTGCTCAGATCTTTAGGGGAATGTACCGGTACGAAGAGGGTATTCCTCACAGTCTTAACGTTGTCGTAATTCGACTCGATATTCTCCGATTTCTTATCGTTTAGGTACGGCGAATTCTTCTCCGATCTCCTGTTCTGCAAGTCGATCATCTTCGTACTGGGCGATAAACTTCTACACTTCGAATTGACGGCCGGTTCCGATAACAATCTCGGAACGGTTTTGAACGGCATGCATTCGGCGTGGCCCGGCGTCGATACGGGTGTGTGCGGTGCGGATTGGGAGATGGTCGCTCGAGGTACGTGGTTCGAAGGGGTGTCTTTCTCGTTGGATCTTGACGATTTGTAATTTTCGATTTGGTTGGCGGATCCTAGTTGTCTCATGTTAGGTTGGGACCTGTAATTTAATATTGTATATTATGATTAGTGGCTTCATCATTATGACTTGAGACTAGATGTAATTAAATAATTGTTTGTGTAGGATGATAAAATTATATACAGTAAAGATATGGTGAAACAATGTTGTAAAAAATTGACACATCGTAAACTGGGCTTTAAGTTTTGAAGGTTACTGCGATGAAAATATTATCTGTCAATGTGACAACGGTGATTGACAATACATATCACAGTGATTCAATCAAACATATTTTGTGGTACATAATTTGATGACATTGATGATGATTTTGACATTTTATTTTGACGTTTCAACATATTTTTTTTTGTTTCATAAGAAACGTCAAAATAAAATTTTGGTTTTTACAAAGAGCCCCTACGAAACACCCTCTTGCATAATAAGCTGTAAGTCTAAAAAGACGAACAATTGTTAGCTACGAATAGAGGTTTGAATTTGACGGTTTTCGCGCCATTTAAGGGTATACGGGGATTGGCAGAAGAAAACATGTGAGAAGACAGATGATGTTTGGTAATAGTGCAGCGAGGACGTTTTTATTTATATTAATGGCGTTATATTCGTTAGTTTTTGAGTAATAAAAGTATTACTATAATTCAGAAGTGAGATTATGAACTGATTGTGAACGTATTAAGAACCAATTGTGAGCTGATTGTGAACAGAACGTAAATTAGTGGTAAATACACAGAAGAAAGCATTTGGAAAAATGCCGAAGCATACCGAGGATTGCACACACTCCTCAGGACAAAGAGGTACGAAACCAGTTGCCCGTACGAGACCGACACCTCACGGAGAGGCCCGGCGAACCGGTGGGCTCCTCTCCCCCGTGCTATCCATGTTAGACAAGTTTTCTTGTCAACGTTGGACGGGTCACACAATACGGGTAAAGAGCAAGTTAAGCAATTTATAAAAGCAAAAATAGGAATGCCGGTCGAAATAGGGGAAGTCCAGGTAATCAATAAAAATAAAAAACATCAGACAATCGTCAGAGCTAAGGTAAATAGTTTTGAAAACAAAATACTTATTATGAAGAACAAGAGTAAGTTGAAAGGCGCTAAACACTATATAGAGTCAGACTTTACAAAATCGGAAGAGAGAATACAGGGAAAACTACGAGAAATTGCAAGAGAGGAAAAGTTAAAAGGTAAAATAACAGTCGTGAAATACCAGAAAAGCAGAAGCAGAAGATTTACGGAGGAAAGAAAATAAATGACGAACAATATAAGCGTCTAACAAATGATGAGATAGATAAAATCTTGGAGGGAGAAAACATAGAATAATAAAATCTCTAAGAATTAAGTGGTACGGACATGTGTGCAGAAGAGAAGACAGCTCGGTAATAAAGAAAATAATGAAATGGAAACCCCAGGAAGGCAGACCAAGAGGGAGACCAAAACTAAGGTGGGAAGACCAAGTAGTCAGTGGCATAAGAACTATATGGAGAGAAAAATTGAAGCATAGAGATGAATGGAAGAGGAGAGGAGATCAAGCTAAGAAACACAACAACCTCTGATAACGAATTGAGGAAGTGAAATGATTTGGTCCATCGTTTCCACTACATTTTTTGGCCAAGAAGCTTTTTCCAGAGCAACTACAATTCCACCAGGAATGTGGAATTGTAGTCATGGCAAAACTTTTACACTTATACGAAAGTGATCAATGAAGAGAAAGATGAAAAAAATTTCCAAACATTTTCTATTGGTCTATTACTTTTTCCAAGAAAAATTTTCACAAAATCCTCTGCACATTACAACTGTCTATCAATTATAAGACATGTGTTGAATGATGAACAACAATCGAAGAGGAATGTTAGGAACACAGCTGTAACAAAACTACAGTAGTGTGCAAACTAGTAGTCCTTGTAAACAACGCCCTCTATCGGTGACAGAAATAAAGACAATACTAAACAATTTGAATCAATAGTAGTAGGTTTAGGAAAATCATGATACCACCCCGCAAGAAACATCTGCTGCAGGGTTTAAAGTCGGCAAAGAGAAGGTAACGGTCGCCTTGTGTTCTAATGCCTCGGGGACTCACAAGATAACCCTATTTGTCATTAACAAAGCAGCAACACCCTCCTAGTGTATTATCGGTCGCAGAAATCAGCGTGGATGGACACATATTTGTTCGTCTGCAAAAGTGAAAATACATTTGACAAAATCAGAACTGCCCATCAAAGCACTTCTACTTCTTGACAATGCGCCTTAAACTGCTGTTCCTGCCACCCAATGTAACCAGTCTTCAACAGCCGATGGACCAAGGGGTCATTGAGCGCTTCAAGCGCTATCACCGTAAACTACTTTCTGAAGTTCTTTCCAAACTGGAGACTGATGATAGTTTAGACCTATTAAAAGTGCTGAACGATGTTGTGTACATGTTGGCCAAGGCATACGACGAAGTACCACCGTCGACGTTTATAACGTCTTGGAAAAAAACTTTGGCCAAATATAGAAGATAAGATTGACCAAGAAAACACAACAGCAGATGAGCCAAATAGTTGTTTGTTAACGCACCTGATGACAATGCAGCTCTATTGCACGACCTTCAGGAACTACCGAACTGTGGTTCCATTGTTGAAGAAGATGTTTTGGAGTGGATCAACTTTGAAAAGGAGCTAGACAACGCACTTCATTTATTAGGTTGGTTCGAATTTTCAAGCATCAGATTGGAGGAGTTTCAACGAGACTAAGTTTGCAAAATTCGGTTCAACAAAACCGGAGTTCGTTCAATACAAAGTTTCCATTCCTGGTATCCATTACTACCAACCGAATCTGAGTATAAATTCTAAAGTACAAACTGGAACACTTTGTATTAAGATAAGAGTAATAGGTGCAAGAGATATCCACCTTGGAGGGGGTGGAAGATAATTACCACAGATGGAGGGTGCTGCTGAGCTAGTGAGGCAGCTTGTTGTTCATATTTTCTTTAGGGTACCTCACCATCATTATCGATGCGCCGCAGGCTTCACTTCTTGCCCCCAGCTTATTCCTTCTATTACACGTTCGACCTTCCAAAGTCTGAGGGCGTTGAGTTGCCATTTATACGACTTCGACTGACGAAAATTATCATTGTCACAGGCTGCAGCACTCTCTAGACGAAATTCTATCTTCGGCCTTCAAGTGGGGACTGAAGATAAACGAGCAGAAAACTGTTCGATTCACCCTGCGATTCCATATAAATAGGTCCATCGAAAAGTTTAGGACGCTCAGGATCAAAATCCAAATTTATTTTACTTTTCTAAGACCTACGGCGCCTTAACTTGGTCTAGTCTTGCAAAACCTCATTTTGAAAAACTCGAGGCCTTACAAAACAGGATTCTGCGACTCATCACTGGTGCTCCGTGGTTAATTCGGAACCAGCATCTGAGGGATGACCTAGGAGTACCCACACTCACACAGCACGTCATCAGGCTAGCCAGAAACGCTCAGCAACGTATCGAAAGATTTGGGAATCCGCTAATCAGTAGATTGGCAAACTTAGATCCAAACAAACCTCCCCTATGGTGATTGTTAGAAGGGTCCTGGCGATGGATGAAGACGAAGACTAGATGAACATTTAATCCATTTAGTTCAACCCTAGAGGAGAAGATAAACTGGAACTTTATAACTTGTGTGTTCTAAGATAAAAATGATATTGTTTGCACCCTTAACACCATGTTGTTTATAGTTTGGACAGTCTTTCGATACTTGAAAAGTTAACTAGATTAGCCTCACTGTTCTAATCCTGAATAATAAAGATGTATACGTTGTATATGATGCAATATTGCCAAATTACCAATTATAAACGTCGCCTTCATACATGTAATTAGTTCTATTGGAATATTGCTTTCTCTGTTTGTATTAAATACCAAAAAAAAAGAACAACATATCGGTTAATGCAAAAAATTAGAAGCGTGTTTTATCGTCTTTGGATTATTTACAAGTTAAGGCAAAACAAAATGTGCAAGATCGGAGAAGCTAAAATTGTTCTGTTTTATTTTGCTAACCTTACATAAAGTTGATCTCATCTCCTGTGAAACATTCGCTAAAAATTAAAATATCAAATTAATTTAAAAAAAAACCAGTTTAATTTAGAAATTTTTTTTCGAGGGATTAGATCAGTTTTAAATTAATTTTCCTTCTTAAAAATTACACCAAAAATAATATAAATAATCATAATTTTTTTACCTAGCATGCATATTCCTCTGGTGGGCTCTTGTAGTATTCCTCCTCACAGGATTAGACTGCGGTCTTTGAGTCAACCTCATCGACCTAAAAGCCCTTCTAGACGATTCATTCTTCTGCTGACTTTTAGCCCTCCCTAAAGCAGCGCTACCGGCTAAAATAAAATTACGATAAATTTAATCTTAATTGATGGCTGCTCTTCGGTTCTCGGGTTCTCTGCCGTGTAGAAAAGTTGTGGTACTTAACGTTGTGTGAAATGAAAATCACGACAAAATGGTCGAAACGTTAAGTACCACAACTTTTCTACACGGCAGAGAACCCGAGAACCGAAGAGCAGCCATCAACAGCGGCTGTGAAAGCCTGAAGACTTAGAGATCTGAGATCTTAATTAATTAAAAATGACTTACGAGTATTCGATTGTTTCTTTCTAGTTTGAGCTACCGCATAAACAACAGCTGCTAAACTATTACACTGACTCGGTTGTCTTTGGAATGTAGGCGGTCTTCCGCTTCGCCGGCCGATTACGAAATAAGTCTCCATCTCACCTTTACCTTTCACTTCGATCAAACCCCTGTATTTCACTTCGTACCCGCGAACACCCAGTAGCTATTATTTAAATAAACATTTACGGTTTGTTTAACCGCATTTATTTCGTATTCGTATAAACTAACCTGCGCTGTATATTTAGGCACCTGTATCTGCCCGATTAATCCGGTCGAATCCATCCTAGACGCCTCGTTAACCGTGTTGCCCCATATATCGAAAACTGGCTTTCGAGCGCCGATTACGCCGCACACCAACGGCCCGCAAGAGACGCCCACTCGAAGCCCGAAACTGTTGAAGGAATGCGTGTTTATATCGTCTAACCGTTGCTTCATAGCTATAGCGAAATCTACTAAAGCGCATAGGTGTTCCGGACTTTCAGTTTTGCTAAAATCCTATCCGGGAAAAAATGATGTTAAATCTGAGGAATCGCTATAAGGGGATATTATTACCTCGTGAGATGGATTTAGACCGGATGCTGCCATGTAAGTGGCCGTCGCGCTCACCGTCTTGATCTTCTCGATGTTGCTGAATCGTTCCTCGTCGAGTAGTTGATCGAAATCGGCGATTATCTCGTTTAGTACCCTGATACATTCCATCCCCTTGTTGACGACTTCCGAGTAGAACTCGCTAAAGTTCGGAATGCTAGCGAATAAGACGCCGACTTCGTCTCTATATTGGGAATATAATTCCTGAAATTAAACCAAAAGGGGATTCGATGTTTAAATTTAAAAACAAAAACATCGCTTCTTACATCACTATTCCTATCGCTGTATAAAAAATGTTTGGCTACGTGATCTGGTAGGATGTTCTTGAGGAGTTGTGCGTTGAAATGTCGGATCTCTTGCATCTCTTGCAGTTCCTTTTGCGCTTGTTGCTTCCAGAGGAAATCCAGCCTCGATGTTACTTCTACTAATCGAGCGTGGTAAGCCACCATTACGAGTAGGATGAATAATAGGATTAACATCTGTGCTGATAATGGAATGGGATCTCTGGAATTAGACCTGATCAGAAACTTTAAATAAGCCAGCAATTTAGTGAGAAATTGGCTAAAATTGGAAACATAACATTATTGCTTCAATTTTATATTTTATTTTTGTCCACTCAAAAAAAAAAGCAGCTAAAAGCCTCGCCGGCAACGATGCATATAAGGAATCGGCAAGCAGATTGAAGAGTCAACCTCCTTCCACGTCGAGATTTCTTCGTGAATACGGTCATTGATTGATTGCTATCAAGGCAGAGCAGTCTTCAATTATCCCTAACACTGCAGCCCAGTGGGTCTATTTAGTGTTATTCCTATCTTGATTCCATTTTACTCAAACAAGTTAGTTACCTCGATTAGATTTAGAAGCCTATTTGGTAAATCTTTCTCGCGCTGACGGAGGCTGTTTCCTCCTCCTCATTACAGATTCTGCATAGGGGTTCATCGTTATAGATCCTCATCTTGTGCAGGTAACCTCTTAGACAACCGTGTCCTGTTAATAGACATGTTATTGCTGTAAGCTGAGCCCTGTTTAATGCAACTAAGTCAGCAGTTAATCGTTGTAACCGTTTCTGACCAGAACAGTTAGTTTTTGCAGGCATTCCGGTACTAGTTTGGAGGATATGTAATAAGATGCTAGTGCCTTTAAGGTTGCCTGATTGTCAGAGGAGATTGCAGATCGCCTCCCTCTCTAACGTACAGGTTGGTATAGCAACTAGGACAAAATCAACTAGGACAAAATCAACTAAAACCAGCTCAAAACTAGGTCAAAATCAACTAAAACCAGCACAAAACTAGGTCAAAATCAACTAAAGCCAGCTCAAAACTAGGACAAAATCAACTAACAGCTAAAACCAGCTCAAAATCAACTAAAACCAGGTGAAAACCAACTAAACCAAGCTCAAAACCAACTAAAATCAACTAAAATCAGCTCAAAACTAGGACAAAATCAATTAACAGCTAAAACCAGCTCAAAATCAACTAAACCTAGCTCAAAACTAGGTCAAAATCAACTAAAACCAGCTCAAAACTAGGTCAAAACCAACTAAAACCAGCTCAAAACTAGGTCAAAATCAACTAAAACCAGCTCAAAACTAGGACAAAATCAACTAACAGCTAAAACCAGCTCAAAATCAACTAAAATCAGCTCAAAACTAGGACAAAATCAACTAACAGCTAAAACCAGCTCAAAATCAACTAAAACCAGCCTCAAAACTAGGACAAAATCAACTAACAGCTAAAACATTGTCGTTAATTACTTTAGTGATCTGATTAGCGCTTACGACTGTTTTAAGCAGCGTCGAATTCGAGGGATTCCCATAGGATATGCTGCGACGTTTCCGGGAATTATTCCTCGTATTAATGTGATTAGAAATATTTACAACTAAAACCAGCTCAAAAGTAGGACAAAATCAACTAACAGCTTAAACCAGCTCAAAATCAACTAAAACCAGCTCAAAACTAGGACAAAATCAACTAACAGCTAAAACCAGCTCAAAATCAACTAAAACCAGCTCAAAACTAGGTCAAAACCAACTAAAACCAGCTCAAAACTAGGTCACAATCAACTAAAACCAGCTCAAAACTAGGACAAACTCAACTAACAGCTAAAACCAGCTCAAAATCAACTAAAACCAGCTCAAAACTAGGACAAAATCAACTAACAGCTAAAACCAGCTCAAAATCAACTAAAACCAGCTCAAAACTAGGACAAAATCAACTAACAGCTAAAACCAGCTCAAAATCAACTAAAACCAGCTCAAAACTAGGTCAAAATCAACTAAAACCAGCTCAAAACTAGGTCAAAATCAACTAAAACCAGCTCAAAACTAGGTCAAAATCAACTAAAACCAGCTCAAAACTAGGTCAAAATCAACTAAAACCAGCTCAAAAGTAGGACAAAATCAACTAACAGCTAAAACCAGCTCAAAATCAACTAAAACCAGCTCAAAACTAGGACAAAATCAACTAACAGCTAAAACCAGCTCAAAATCAACTAAAACCAGCTCAAAACTAGGACAAAATCAACTAACAGCTAAAACCAGCTCAAAATCAACTAAAACCAGCTCAAAACTAGGTTAAAATCAACTAAAACCAGCTCAAAACTAGGTCAAAATCAACTAAAACCAGCTCAAAAGTAGGACAAAATCAACTAAAACCAGCTCAAAAGTAGGACAAAATCAACTAACAGCTTAAACCAGCTCAAAATCAACTAAAACCAGCTCAAAACTAGGACAAAATCAACTAACAGCTAAAACCAGCTCAAAATCAACTAAAACCAGCTCAAAACTAGGTCAAAACCAACTAAAACCAGCTCAAAACTAGGTCACAATCAACTAAAACCAGCTCAAAACTAGGACAAACTCAACTAACAGCTAAAACCAGCTCAAAATCAACTAAAACCAGCTCAAAACTAGGACAAAATCAACTAACAGCTAAAACCAGCTCAAAATCAACTAAAACCAGCTCAAAACTAGGTTAAAATCAACTAAAACCAGCTCAAAACTAGGTCAAACCCAAATAAAACCAGCTCAAAACTAGGTCAAACTGAACTAACAACTAAAACCAGCTTAAAATCAACTAAAACCAGGTGAAAACCAACTAAACCAGCTCAAAACCAACTAAAAGCAGCTCAAAACTAGGACAAAATCAACTAACAGCTAAAACCATCTCAAAATCAACTAAAAGCAGCTCAAAACCAGCTCAAAATCAACTAAACCAGCTCAAACCTAGTACAAAATGAACTAAAACCAGCTCAAAACTAGGACAAAATCAATTAACAGCTAAAACCAGCCCAAAATCAACTACGACCAGGTCAAAACCAACTAAAGCCAGCTCAAAAGTAGGTCAAACTGTACTAACAACTAAAACCAGCTTAAAATCAACTAAAAGCAGTTGAAAAGCAACTAAAACCAGATCAAAACCAGGTCAAAACCAGCTCAAAACCAAGTCAAAACCAACTAAAAGCAGCTTACCTGGTTTTGAGCTGCTTTAGAGCTGCTTTTAGTTGGTTTTGACCTGGTTTTAAGCATGTTTCAGTTGGTTACGTCATCAGGAGGCCTTCTCCCCAAGTGCCTAGCGAGCCTTCTCTTCGGGGGTCTAGAGGGAGGCCTCTCGGAGGGCCAAAAGCGTTATCTAGCATCTGATGGAGCCTCCATCAGATGCTAGATTTATTTTAATAAGAAAGACATTTATGTTGATAACTATGTATTCAAAAAAAAAAAAAATTAAAAAAAAAAAAATAATAATAAATAAAAGTTTAAAATCATCGGAGGTTGAATAAATGACGTAAATGTCTAAAACAATTTTAGTCCATATTAAAAAAAATTAAGTTGATGGCGATTACTCAGAAACGAAACGTCGGATTATAAAAATTTGGACACCGTTGGACAAAGCGGAAAAAGTGGCAACGGAAATGTGCAATGCGTTTTGAAATTCGATCAAAAATAAAGTCAGGAAAGAAATAAAACGATTTCCCGAAATTTCGGCTTTTCTCGGATATCTCCGGAACTAGATTACTAATAAAAAAATATTCATAAAATAATTAAATATTAATCCAGCTTTCGTTTAGGGAGAAAAAGCAAGTTTAGACTTGTTCACACGCGTCTTGACTCGCTCACTCAAGGACCCCGTCAGGTTTGAACCAATTAAATTCTGATCGAAGAGTCAGAAAACTTGAAACAATATCTACAGTTTCCAATCACTATAATAACAGGGAGAATAAATAGGATTTAATTCATACTCACACGTCGGGATTTCTATATTTTAGGTCGCTAAAAACTTGCTGATACGGCAACATAATCAGTATCGTGTAGATTCCGACCATCAGCAACGCCAGGAAAGTCTTGATCATATAATACAACTTCAACGCGGTCGCTAACGCGATCAAACACATCACCCAGCTGAACACGAAATATTCCGGATGTATGCAATAGGAATAAATAGGATCAACATCAGTCGTTATATCCGAGGCGGCGATAGCTATCGCTAAACTTAGAGACCCTTCAGAATCAACACCATCATCAACATTGTCGTTAATTACTTTAGTGATCTGATTAGCGCTTACGACTGTTTTAAGCAGCGTCGAATTCGAGGGATTCCCATAGGATATGCTGCGACGTTTCCGGGAATTATTCCTCGTATTAATGTGATTAGAAATATTTACAGTTTGAGGAAAATTATTCAGAAATATATTGTTGTTTATTATTAAATTCGGTTCGGATCCGTTCGTGCTCTCAATAAAATTATTTATATTAAAATTATTAACGTTCTTCACGACAATTCCTTCCGAGCTAGTCGAAGCTTCAGATTGATTAGCATATCTTAAAATGTTCTCCCATCCTATAACATCAATAAAATATCTTATGCAACCATCGGTGCAATTACTCCGAACGCAAGTCTCCAAACAACTCTCATCATCCAATCTCTCCCTGTTTATAGTGAGGTTATGTTGTATGTTCGCTGTCAAAATCAAATTTAAAATTATCTCCTGCGATCTAGACTCGAGGTTCGTTTCGGAGGCGTTAGTCGCGATAGCTGCCGCGTCCGATTGCATGTAGGCTAGGGCTTGGGAGCTGTACGTGCTCGTCGATTCCATCGTCGTGTTCTCTTCGCTGGTCGCGTATAATTCGGGCGGGGTTAGGATCAAGCTCATCAAGCTGCCGAGCGACATTAAGATGATGACGCCGCAGATGAAAGCTGTCCGGCTCGTTCTGTGATGGACTAGGGTTTTGGAGATGTTCTGGAGCGCCGCTGGGAGCTGTTGGAATTCTTCTGCCATAACTAAGACTGATGTCGCTGATAATAGGACGGTGACTACGATGAGGCAAATGATGATCACTGTAGATCTGGAAAAAAAAATTATAATCATTTATAATATCACAAGTTTACAAGGAAACATCTCCGGAGGAAAAGTTTCAAATCTTTTTTATCAAATCTTTGTGTCAAACATTCATTTTCTTCATATAAATTATAGTCTCTGTGATGATCGAAAGGTAAATCAGGCCATACAGCTTTTGGAGAGGAGAAAATATTGTCTATTTGAAGCTAAATCAAAGAGGACAGCTTACATTGAAATGTTTGAGTTGAAACTTCAACAACATTTATGATTTGACTATTCCTTATATCGATCGTAACAATCTATTAATTTTAAACATGGCGGTAAGTAGTCACGCTGTATAATGCACGCACTAGATGGCGCTGCTAAGATGGTGCTAAATGACTCATCAATCGCCGGCGAACACCCTGTATAAAGACGCCAATTAAGCTATTTTCAGAAGCAGATCCAAAACTAGTTTTGAAGTTCAAAAGCTGGTTCTGAAAACAGCTTACCTGCGGTCCATGTATAGTGCCCGGCTTATACAGCGTGTCCACTTCGAGTGGGTGGTCCCATAACGGCATAGGATACCTACTCACGGCTACTGATTAAAATACATGAAAAAAAATGCATTTGTGGATGTTTCCAATATGTTACGTCATAGTAAGCCGTATATTTATGGAATTCACCATTGACTGCTTAGCAGATCGGGACATCTAGCGGTAATGACATTCCACGACTTGTCCGAGCTAGATCGGTATCGGCTGTACCGACTTGTGTTGTATATTGCCTTGCGCTGTGCTATTTCCCACCTTACTCACTAGAGGGCCATGAGGTTGGAATTAGTCCATTGTCTGAGGTACTATACTAAGAAGTTGAGAGGTGCAAACCGATGAAATTAGATATTGCATTCGGAGTTGCGCTGACGAGACGTGGAAGGTCGAAACCATGTGGTCCGCTTCTAATGCTTTATCTATTTTCATTGCACTCGTCCGCAAGGTGAATTCCAACAATATACCATGACCGCCTATTACAGGCATCGTGTTAGTTTTTGGTTAGTTTTTTTGAAAAAATTATGTAAGATTTTGGAGGAATTGACGTCATTGAAGAGGGTGGTCTATATGATGTCATCTCCCTTGTTTATTTTTAGTACCTCCTTGTATTGCCGCATTTCCTTGGTTATTAATTCGTTCATATCCTTCATTATTTATATTCACTTCGTATCTCCCTAATTATTTCTCCCAGCAATGCCCGAAATCGAATAAATTAAAAGAATTAAACGAATAAAAGGTAAAACGTCGAGATAAAATGACATTTCAGGTTCTTTCCATTTATTTGTGAAATCAGTGGCGCTGTATTTTACCGGACATCTAACCGACCCACTCCCATCTTCATTGACCGAGCCGACTAAGCGGAGTGTCGTCTAAGCTTCACCCAGGTAGGTCCCCTCCTCCCACCCCCGAGAAGGTAACCGCTACTTGTCTGCTTCTTCTTTTTTTGTTTTTTATTTTTTCTTATTAATCGCTTCCGCGATTATTCGGTGCCGGTGTATTTTGATAAGGTTCAGAGTGGCCTCCATTTCCTCTTCATCATAGTTGATTTATTCCAGTGTTGTTTTGGTGTATGAAGTGGGAGGTTCATTTCCTCGCCCTCTTTGTATGATTTGTTTAATTTCTTTTCTTTCGATAACTCTTCTTGCTTCTGTTTGTATAGGTTTTCCTAAGTTCCTGGGTCTGGTTTTGGAATTCCAGTCGTTGCTCAGTTGACGCGTTGGTTTGATTAAAGTTTCGCAAGATCCTTCCCAGAATGAGGGCCCGCTGGTCTCCGTTGTTGTTGCGATTAGTGTCTGGATTTTGAGTTTTTGGTTATGGTTCATTCCTTCGTTGTTGGATGCTTTCTTTCAATGTATTTTTTGCAGCTGGATTGTTCAGGTTATTTGGGCATTTCAGCGATGTTGATAATGTGTGTTCCCCGTCGCAGTTGGCACATTAAGGTGGTGTTGTTTTTGGTTTGGTGCATGTGTGTGTTGAGTGCTCTTTTCCGCTTTTCATGCAACGGTAGTTTATGTTGCAGTTGACCTGAGTGTGTCTGAACATTTGACACTTGTGACATTGGATGACTTGATTACGGCTTCTTAGGGGCTCGGCTTTAATTGAGAGTCCACAACACTGGGTGATATTTGTATTCCCGTTTTATCTCGACCAGCACAAGGGGAGCCGATAGCCCATTTTTCCCCTTCATGCGTACAGTTTTTTCTATGGGTAAGTCCTTTTCCTTGAAGTCTTTCGCGATTACCGTTCCGTGCTACTTATATAACAGCCTGTGATATGCTGAGGACCTAACAATAGTCGTTAGAGAGCGGTTTCTAAAAGTTCTGATGGAAAAAAAATCACGGTAGACAGCTGGTGTAAACAATAATGAGTAGTAGTCAATGATCACAAAACACAAGTTGTCACGTTCACAAGGAAAAGATCGCTAGAGGATCTGCAACCACTAGTAATAGGTGGGGGAAGAATACCACAGGTCAAAGAGACGAAATTCCTTGGGGTATGGTTTGATCAAAGGCTCACCTGAAATACGCACATCCAAAAAACATCCAACAAAGCTACTATTGCCTTGGGCAGGTGCAGAAGGTTATGTGGAAAAAACTGGGCCCTCAGCCCCAAAATGACTCTGTGGCTGTATAGCAGGGTAATTAGACCCATGATAGCGTACGCAGCTATAGCATGGTGGCCAAAGGTGCGACAGACAAAAACTACTACCTGAACTCAAGGCGGCGTTCCTAACGGGGACGCCAAGCGACGCCATGGTTCAGAAACTCAACCTAGATAGAAAATATCAGGTTATAATACCAAATAAGAGGGACTGGGAATGTGGTCCCCCTCCTTCACCCCCAGTAAGAGCGGACTCAAGCTGGTACAGCGCCGGCTCTAAAACCCACGGCGTAGGAGTTGGCATTTACAGAAAGAAGCCTAGGAAGGCCCTTCCATTGAGCTTCAGCAAGTATTCGACGATTTTCCAGGCTGAGGTTGCAGCGATTCATCACTGTGTCAGAACAGTAGATAGATGGACCGAACCAAGTAAAAGCGTCGCTATTTACTCCGACAGTTAAGCAGCACTTAGAGCGATCAGTTCCGCTGACTCAAAGCTGGTTTGGGATTGTGCAAGAGTCCTAAATGAGGTGGGCACCCTAAGGAAAATAACTTTTGCCTGGGTCCCTAGCTGCACGGGCGTGAAGGGAAACGAGGCGGCAGATGAGCTGGCCAGACGAGGTTCGTCAAGGCCTTTCATAGGAGCGGGCCCTTCTTTCGGCATTACCAAATCACAAATTAAAAAGTCCATCTACGAATGGTCATAAAATAAGTCCAAGGAATGGTGGAAAAGATCACCAGGATGAAGACTGGCCAAGGAGTTCCTAAGGGAACACAGGCCTGAGTCTACTGAAGACCTACTGAGTAAACACAGGAAGACTGTCAAAATGATAGTAGGTCACTGCAGACTGAATAGGCATATGTTTAACATCGGCCTACCAGATGATTCTTTCTGGAGATTCTATCAAGAGGAAGAAGAAACTCCAGTTCATTTTTTTGTGCCACTGTGACGACCTAGCGAGGACATAGAATATTATTATTATTATTATTATTATTATTATTATTATTATTGTTATTATTATTATTACTTACAATGGTATTATCGCCACGTGCGTTAACACGATAAAGATCCAAATGACGAAGCAGCACAGCATATTAGACTTGAACATGTCCTCTCTAATTTGGCTAAACTGAAAATTAAATTGGTGAAAAATATTTTACATTATAATCGATAAACAGCAGACATACCTGATGTTCAGTATCCGTATCCTTAAACCTTAACGACCAATTGTTCACGTTAGCGTTCCTCATCCGTTTGTTGCTTTCGATCTCGATATTATGATCGATAATCTCGTCAACTTCCTCCATAGTAGAGCTCTTCTTATTCTCCCTGTACGTATCGTTCTTGTTCAGGGGGAAATTTATCGAATCGGCATCATCGTCTAAATCAGAATGATGCAGCTGTAGATATAAAAAAAAAGAAAAACATCTTTAAGCGAAAGAACTTCTTTACAAATTTTATTTATAGATCATTTTAGGTGAATGATTTCCTCCTGTCGTATTCGGACTTTCTTTGTAATTCGGTCGATGGTTGAAGAACGAGACTTACGTTTTCGAAAGGTATTTCCGGCGTCCAATCGGTGGTGTTCTCCTCGTCGACAGTACTGTGCTGTATACCGCTGTCGCTGCGTTCGCGTGACGGGGTGGCATTACCGGCGTCGTGGGAGTTCGCGGCGAACTGACGGCGCTAGGGGATTCCTCTTCCGGCCATATTTTATTCGAGAAGATGCTGGGAATCGATCGTAGCGTGAAGTGAACACAACGAACAACAGTTCCAATTTAGATACCTACCTCGGTCTAGACGTTATCCTCTTCCTAGTCCTGATCGGCTCCACCTGTTTGATCAAATACGTCTTTATCTCGTGATCTTTCAAGTAGGAATCCCTCTCGTGTCCGTTGCCCACCTCCACTTCGTAAGCGCCGTTCAAACATTGGTAGGTAGCTTCGGAAATATGAACGCGTCTAATGAAAGAAGATTAAATCGAAATTAATTTCGTAAAATTTTCGAAACGGACGTGTTAAAATTTACCCGGGGATCCCTCCGGATTCCATGTGGTTGGCTAGGATGACATCGTAGGACCAGATATCGAACTGCCACTTCCTCAGGCCGAGGACGCCGCAGAGGACGGATCCGGAATGTATCCCGATACGCATGTTGAGATCCACCTGAAATTTAAATGATCGTAGTTAACGTTTAAAAAAGATATGGCCAACTTCCGGTTATACCGGAAGTTGCCATTAACTTCCTTATTATAAATGGAACACCCGGTATATTATTTCATTTTTGGATTCCTGAGAAAATTTCACAATGGATTTCATCAGGTTTTCCTATACCTATTTTCAATTTTTTCTTAGATATCTTGATATTTTTCATTATACATACATATACAGGGTGTCCCAGCTGACGTGGTTTCTTTGATAATTTGTTTATTTTACAGTATAGAGGAAAAAGTTTCAAATAAAAGTTGTCCCTATTTATACGACGCATAGCTAGAAAATATTTTCAGATATACAGGGTGTCCCAAGTCTAGAAAAATCGTATGTAACTTTATTATTTTAAATGGAATTAAAAATAATTATATGGAATTTATTTTCTCGAAAACAAAAGCACATAGATCTAGGAATAATCCATTTGAAATAATAAAGTTATATACATTTTTTTATAATTGGGACACCCTGTATATTTGCAAACATTTTCTAGCTGTATGCATCGTATAAATAGGGACAACTGTTATTTGAAACTTTTTCTCTATACTGTAAAATAAACAAATTATCAAAGAAACCGCGTCAGCTGGGACATCCTCTGTACATACAGGGTATTCCACGAGAGCCGTTCGTTAGTTCGTAAGTTTTCGTGGTTAGAAAAAAAATTAGAATTCTGAAATGTTGGATTCCAAAGTTATTCAAGATTCACTTTCATTTTAAAATATTTTCAAGATCATACTACTTCCGGTTATACCGGAAGTCGCCATTAACTTCCTTATTTTAAATGGAACACCCGGTATATTATTTCATTTTTTGATTCCCGAGAAAATTTCACAATGAGTTTTATCGGGTTTCCCTATACCTATTTTCAATTTTTTCTTAGATATCTTGATATTTTTGAAAATTTTGACAGATGTAGCCCTGTTTTGAGCATTGCGCCTTTTAACCAATTTCGATTGGTGGAAAGCGCTTCTGGGGTAGACGGAAGCACAGGAACGATACTTTCGAATGCCATATTGACAACTGATTTATCACATACAGGGTATTCAAAATTTAATGATGATTTTTACATTCTCTTATTATTTTTTGTCATTATGTTCCAATTTTTTGTTTTTATTTTATATTTCGTTCTAAATGTTATGTACTAATGTCATGTTCTAATTAAAGTAAATTTTTTACCGTTTCATTGATGTTTATTTGGCTTCAAAAGGCAAGCGATGTTTCGGTTTCTGCCAAAAAAACCACATTAAAATAAAAAATATGAATTAACAAGAAAACCACTGGAAATAGGTATAGGGAATGTTATAGCAAATCGATGCAGAATCAAATTCTGCATCCGACCATCCAATAAAATACAAGGTATCCCATTTGAAAAAACAAACTTTTTCAACTTTTAAAATAATGTAATTGGTCATTAAATTTTGAATACCCTGTATGCGATAAATCAGTTGTCAATATGGCATTCGAAAGTATCATTCCTGTGCTTCCGTCTACCCCACCAATCGAAATTGCTTAAAGGGCGAAATTCTCAAAACAGGACTACATCTGTCAAAATTTTCAAAAAAATCAAGATATCTAAGAAAAAATTGAAAATAGATATAGGGAAACCTGATGAAACTCATTGTGAAATTTTCTCGGGAATCCAAAAATTAAATAATATACGGGGTGTTCCATTTAAAATAAGGAAGTTAATGGCGACTTCCGGTATAACCGGAAGTAGTATGATCTTGAAAATATTTTGAAATGAAAGGGAATCTTGAATAACTTTGGAATCCAAAATTTCGGAATTCTAATTTTTTTCTAACCACGAAAACTTCTAACGAACGGCTCTCGTGGAATACCCTGTATGTACTGGGTGTCCAATTTTCGATGGTTTTGGGGGTATCTCACCTATTCGTAAAGCTAGAGAGTTGCGGTTTTCGCATTACTTTGCTACTTTTTTGTGAAACGAAAGATGCCGCGAACAAAATTTTCATAGCTCACTTCGTTTTCGAGATACAGGGTGATTTTGAAAATATTGCATTTTGGAACCTCCCTCGTATCTCAGTTATCGTTTAACTTATCGAAAAGGTTAAAAATGTTTTTTATGCAGTTTTTTACGTAGACTCCAGTGGCGTAGATAGATTTGCACTGAAGACTGTAATTTTTTAGATATTAGTCAAAGTTGTTTTTTTTAATGGGACACCCTATATATTTTTTGTCGGTTTGGTTAAGCTTTTTACAAGCTTTTCAAAAATATATAATACTTTAGATATATTTGCATTTTAAATTAAAAATATAATTTTTTTGTTAGTAGGCCATGGCGAATAAAAAAAAAACTACTGCGTCTTATGTCAATTTACGAGTTTTAGGTGGTTTATATCAGAATAGTGTCAGAATGTAGTTATTAATTAGAATTTTCATTCAAATGCAAATATATCTAGTGTTATTATAATTTTCAAAATCACCCTGTATCTCGAAAACGAAGTGAGCTCTGAAAATTTTGTTCACGGCATCTTTCGTTTCACAAAAAGAGTAATGCGAAAACCGCAACTCTCTATCTTTACGAACAAGTGAGATATCCCCCAAAACCATCGAAAATTGGACACCCGGTACAGAGGATGTCCCAGCTGACGCGGTTTCTTTGATAATTTGTTTATTTTACAGTATAGAGAAAAAAGTTTCAAATAAAAGTTGTCCCTATTTATACGATGCATAGCTAGGAAATATTTTCAAATATACAGGGTGTCCCAATTATTAAAAAAAAACGTATATAACCCTGTATATTTGGAAATATTTTCTGGGTATGCCTCGTTTGAAAAGGGACAACTTTTATTTGAAACTTTTTTTCTCTATGTACTGTAAAATAAACAAATTATCAAAGAAACCGCGTCAGCTGGGACACCCTGTATATGTATGTATAATTAAAATTTATCTGCGTGGCGTAACGACGGCAGTATTAAATTTATAAATAAACGGTAATTAATTCGCGCCTAGAGGTCGAGTCGAGAGATAATAAATGTTGAATATTTTTAAACAAAGTTATCTACTTAGCGTCTATTGATATTAGATCCCTCTTGCTTTATTTACTAACCTGGCCGCTCATTTGCGTACGCTTTCGCTACAAACGTTAATAGTGCCTTAACGCTCGTATTATATTTGTCATGCATAACTACTTAAGGCGTGCATTAGTTTGTTTTTTGATAACGAAAACGGTAAGTACATTTTGTCTGATTTTAAAAGTGGGTATTAGCGTTTCTTCAATTACAATTTATTTTCAGAACATCATCACCTTGCTGAATCATATTTAAATTCCACGATAGTGGGAGTTCCAAATCTAGTACCGGATAGGAAAGATTCATGTTTCTAACTATATTACGAGTGGTAAGTATGATCTAATCACAATATATAATTAATAAAAATTAATCATCTATCAAAATTTAGAGATTTATATTTTGGTTCCTCGAGTAATTAATTGTGTAAGATTGGATCATTAAAATATAACTTTTCTAAGAAATTTAGTTTGTTAGGTTAACTGTTCCTAAATCTTTTCTGTTCGAGTAGTTTTTTTTCTTTCATTTTTTTTAGTCTTGCATATTATTACTTTGTTCTTTATAGAAAGATTAATGTTCTTTAACAATTTTTTATTTCTATAAGAAGCTCTATTTGCTGCTATAATTTTTTCTTCTACCTCAGCATTATTGTTTTCATCATTTAATATCATACGAGGGTCACGCTATATATTTTGAGATGCAACGAAACTAGAGAAGCTTAGAGCTGGCAACATTGTATTTCGAAATATCACCAGACTTAAATAGTAAACTCTGACTGTCATTGAGCAAACATGGTATGACGTCGTATTTTTATCTTATCTACCTAGTTGTGAAACAAAAGAGCGACGACGTCAAACAAATTATTGAAGAATTGCTGCCACTGTTAGAAGTACATTGAGTACTTTGAGACGGGGTTTACTTCTCGATAAAATGACTGAAACTAACGTTGAACATTGCAACGTAATAAAGTTCCTGCTCGGGAGAAGAAGGCAACGGTCCAAAAGCAATTCACGAAAGAATGGTAGCTGCGCACGGGGAAGATTCACCATCTTATCTTCAAGTAAAGTATTGGTCGAAACTCTTTCGATGGAGCCGAGAGTCAATCAATGTTGACCCGGTGATGAGTCTGCACGACTTGTTGAAGCTCGAACTGAAGACATTGTACGAAAAATCGAAATGTCATTTTGCATGACGATTTGGGTATGAAGAAGGCGTACCCAGATTGCTTATATCTGAACAAAAACTGTACCGAAAGGAAGTTTCTCAAAAAAATGATGGGGATGAGACTTGGGTACATCATCTTGGGGACCCTCCTACTAAACAAGAGTCCATGCAGTGGGTTCCTAAAGGCTCTCCACCCCCCCCAAAAAAGGCCAAGACACAGTTTTTTGGAAAAAATACACTGATGGCAATTGTTTTCTGAGATGTTGAAGGAGTTTTGCTTATTGAATATATGTCATAAATGGAGAGGCCGAAGAGAGAGGCAGTTAAAAACTGTTCTAGAGGAAAAACGATGGCATTCTTATCATCCACAAAAAAAAAACTTTGCGGGGTTACCGAAGCAATATTTTTCTGAACATATGGGGCAATTGGAAAACGTGCTTTTCTTCATGACTAGCGAAACATGGACGCAATATTTTTAAGGTCAGTTCAAGTGAACAACAAAGTCTTGAACGATTGCAATTCGCATTTGGTGATGAAAGGTGGACGGTTCTCGCTTGGTGATGAGGAACGTTCTTCAGTTACCGCTGGAAACATCGAGAGAATGAGAGGTAATGTTCGACGAAGATCCAAGATGTATTTAGCAAGTTATAGAAGCAACTCTTGGTGTTGGACCCGCAATACTAAATACAATTTTACATAGTTCTTCACTGGATCTCTTGGTGCAGAAGTAGAACACTAAACACTTTAACCCACTGAACACCAAACAAGTTTGAACTAAAACACCGACGCGTTTTAACAGCAATGCTGTCATTATCAAGGCGATAATAAAACTAGTTGAGTTGAACTAACTGAGTTTTATTATCGCCTTCAGTTTGAAATTAATTTAAATATTGAAAATGTTCCCTAAGTTCTAAAGTACATAAAGCAACTCTTCTTTTCATATTATCGAACACATTTATTAACATATCGTGCGTAATTTGATTCGCCGCATTAATTATAATCTCTTGCAACTCCTCTAGATTTTGTGGACAGTATTTTTTAAATAACCAAACATAAAAAATCTAAAGGAGTTAGATCAGGTGATAGATCAGGTAATAAAAAAGTTTCGGCAAATAAAAGAAATTAGAAGATTTCAGTTTTTCTTCAATATTAAACAAATGAAGCATGACAAGTCAAATTTGAAAATGGATCCCTTAGCGAGCTACCCATGTTGTCCCTGCGAAATCCGGACACCCTGTAGATAAAAATAAACCGGGCGGAAATGTAAATGGGACCTTCACCCTCCTCCACCCGTCGCGGAGGGGGCGGCAGCTATCGTGGTCGAGGTGGGCCACTTCCCTAACCAGGCGGTTATCAGAGCGAGAGACCCTTGTCAAAGTTTTCTCGGCCAATTAAGTAGGGTGTTGGAGAAGAGCTAGCATATTTAAGTCCTCGTGGATTTGTACATTCCTAACATACCAAGGCGAGTCAATAATGTAACTGAGGATCTTATTTTGTAAGGTGTTAAATCTTTTGCGATGGGCCAAACTGAAGAGAGCCCTAAATTAGAATTTGCCTGAAAAAGGTCGTTTTATTTTTATGCCAAGTTGATTTTTGCTGCACAAAAACAGCAGACCTCGCTGTTATAAATTTAGCCACTGTTTCTGCAAAACGGTGCTCTAGGGTAAGCCTGGAGTCCAGCGTCATACAAAGGTATTTAACGGTGAAGCTCCAGGGAAGACGGGCTTCCTCGACAAAGATGATTTTCTGGAGAGGCAGTTCTGTTCCTCGAGAATCGAATGGCTACGCATTTGCCATCGCGATTTAGTACACCAGGAAAGAATCTAGTGCCTGCTGCCTTTGGTACGTCAGACATAAGAATAAGGAACAACTCCGGACCGAGAAGAGACCCCTGTGGAACCCCAGCTTGAATGGGCCTTTTGGACGAGACTGAGGAATCAACCGCCAAGTCGAACGATCGTCCTGTAAGGCCTATTAGGTTTGGATTAATCCCTGTCGTATGCATTTTAAAGAGAAACACAGAGTGCCAAACAAAATCGACTTTTTCGCGCTTTTCTGGGAACTCTGAGGAGTTGGAATTCTATTGACAATCCTTCCCTAAAACCGAACTGCTCATCTTGCAAATAAGTTGGAGTCAATAATTTCCTCTCTGAGGCGATTTGGAAGGATGACCTCCGCAATGTTGGAGATCTTTAAGAGCAAGGTTATTGGTCTGTAGTTCTGTCTTTGCCCTTTGTTGGAAATCCTCGGACGTGTGCATGCTTTCAGATAGTCGGGAAGTGTCTTAACTTCAACATGGCGTTGATAACATTCGCGAGGCACACAACAATCCTGTCAGGCAGCTTCTTTAAGGCAGTGTTCGGGATAGCATCATAATTTAAAGTCTTGCCACATTTTAGGGAACTTTATCACGTCACACAACAATGTCAGTTGGTGTGCCTTCGGGCTATGAATAGGACCGTGTTTTATTCCGCTTAAGCGGATTTTGCAAATTTCCAAATGGAGTCGTCAGAGACAGAGACAGATGACATTTTGGCCGACCATCTCTCACTATGAAAGTGTCTAAGTTCGGCTCGCTGTTAGATAAATAGTTGGCATAGTTAGCATCAAGATGAACACAAGCTGCCCTCCTTCCCTCCCCATTTTTATTCAAACTTATTCCAGCTTTTTCGATATTGGTTCAGAGTTTTTATCTTCCGCTATGAAATAATTCAGAAAAATAAAACTGCCGCCACCACTTCACCCTTCCTCCCCTTCACATTCGTCTTTAAAAAATATTTTTTTTTAATGTTGTTCGATGTCGTTCTAGGTTTTGAAATGAAATTATTTTTTTCAGCCGCCCCTTTTGGGAAATCTAACTTTTGAAGATTTCTCCCTTCTGAACATTATTCTAAGCAAAAGTTTGCCACCCCTCCTTTCCACCATATTAAAAAAATTTGAAGGTTACTCTAGTTGTACTGAATATTGTTGTAAAGTTTTAAAAATTAGGCTTAAGAGTTGCAGAAATCGTTAGGACAAGCATCAAGATGAACACAAGCTGCCCTGCTTCCCTCCCCATTTTTATTCAAACTTATTCCAGCTTTTTCGATATTGGTTCAGAGTTTTTATCTTCTGCTATGAAATAATTCAGAAAAATAAAACTGCCGCCACTACTTCACCCTTCCCCCCTTCACATTCCTCTTTAAAAAAATTTTTTTAAATGTTGTTCGATGTCGTTCTAGGTTTTGAAATGAAATTATTTTTTTCAGCCGCCCTTTTTGGGAAATGTAACTTTTGAAGATTTCTCCCCAACTTGCAGTTGTTCTGAACATTATTCTAAAGTTTGCCACCCCTCCTTTACTCTAGTTGTACTGAATATTGTTGTAAAGTTTTAAAAATTAGGCTTAAGAATTGCAGAAATCGTTAGGACAAACATAAAGATGAGCACAAGCTGCTCCTCCCCTCCCACCCCTTCGCTACCGCTCCTTTTTTATTGAAAATTATTCCAGCTTGTTCGATATTGTTCCAGAGTTTTCATCTTCTGGCATGAAATAATTCAGAAAAATAAAATTTCAACGTCGTTCTAGATTTATTGGATCTTGTTCCAAAGTTTTAGCATACTACCTACATGAAATTATATTTTTCTGGCAGCCCTGTACCTTTGAAGATTGTTACAGCTTTTGCTTGTCCTTAACATGGTTCCAAAGTTTTAATCGTTCACCACACCATTCATGAACCAATTCAAAATAGCAAAAGTGTGTCGCCCTCTCTCTCCAACCTTTTTAATGGACGGTGTTTTGCTCCGCTTAAGCGGATTTTGCAAGTTTCCAAATGGAGTCGTCAGAGACAGAGACAGTTGACATTTTGGCCTACCATCTCTAACTATGAAAGTCACTAAGTTCGTCTCGTTGTTAGATAAATAATTGGCTTGAATGATATCTAAGGGACAGCGAGTACGCTGCATCTGAAGGGTGATGAAATTAGATCTTGCATTCGTAGTTGTACTGAGGAGACTTAGAAGGTCGAAACCAACACACGCAATTAAGTAATGAGTAGATTTTTTTTCCAGGGGGAACAGGGACTGGCTATATAACAAGAAGCAGAAGACATCAAGACATCATCAAGATTGAATTTAAAGTAAAGCTGTAATATGAGTTTCCCTCTTTGTGTGAAAGAGCATTAATACCCTCTTTCACCCCCTTAGGGCGATTGTCTTTCACAAAAAATGTCATAAAATATTAATACCAATTTTGAAGTAATTTTGATCAATTTTTCTATTCAAATTTCGACTAACCCTATCATAGTAGAAAAAAGAAGAATATTAATTCTAATTTTATTTACAGATAAACGATATGACGAAAGATCTGACGAAACTCTCAACCGAAGAAATTTTCTCGATATTAGTAGCGAAAATAGGCAACTCGAATTTCGAACTGATCAACTACGATCTGAACAAGCCGAATACGAAAGGCGGCTTACTATGCGACAACGCCATATTATCCACGACAGTCAATATATTCCTCAACAAAGAATCCCAACAGAAGATCCTCAAAGATTTCACATTCTTCGTGAAATTCTTCCCGACCACCGAGATGCAATCGATGTTCTGCAGGGAAACTGGAGCCTTTAAGAAAGAAGTATTCATGTTCGATCTATTCGAAACCATAAGAGCTGCAAATATTAATTACATCGAATCCGTGCCTAAATGTTATTTCTCCAAAACAAACTATGTCCTGGTCTTGGAAAATCTCATCGAGACAGGTTATAGGATTTTAGATAAGAGGACGATTTTAGATTATGATACGGTTATGGTAGTTTTGAGGAGTTTAGCCAAATTACACGCCAGCAGTATTATTTACGAGGAAACGATATCGAGTGATTCGAATAAGATTTATCGTTTATCCGATGATCACGGGGACGATTTCGAAGATACTTTCTACAACGATAGGGAAGGTTTCATCAACCTCAAAGGCGTTCAAGCTTCCATTAACGCTCTATGCTCGGAAGTAGATATTTTCGAATTCCAGGAAATTTTGCAATCGGGAAAGAATTTTAAACAAGTCCTCAGAGAAGAGTGCAATCGAGTTTACCACCTGGTAAAACGCAGTGAAAAATTTAGGAACGTCATTTCGCACGGGGATTTGTGGTCTTCAAACATCATGGTAAAATTCGACGAAAACGATCGAGCGTTCGATTGTAAATTGGTCGATTTCCAATGCGGGAGGTACCTCCCACCATCCCACGACGTCATGGCTTTATTATACTTAACGACAAACAGGGAATTTCGACAGAAGCATCTCTACGAAGTCATAGGCTTGTATTACACTAACTTGGAAAAATATCTCAAACTTTCCAAGATAAATATTGATGGTATCTTAACGATACAGGATTTTTTGATTAGCTGTGAGGAGCAGAAGCTTTTCGCGATCTTCCAGACGGCGACTTATTTCCAATTGATTCTGATCGATGATGAGAAATTGGAGGAACTCTTCGGGGATATTGAAGGTAATGAGGAGACCGTGTTTGAAGATAGGACCGCTTTGATTTTGGATAATATGGAGGGTAATCCCAATTATGCAGAGAGACTTAAGGAATCGATGTTGGATTTGAAGGAGTATTGTGATCGTTTATAATGATTTTTTTCAAGTATTATTTAATACAATTAAAATGTTGTATTTAATAAAGATGATATAGTAGGCTATAAAGATTTAATTTCAAAATGATCGTGTCTAGAAATAGATCTATTTATGTATAGGTAGTTAACTCTTTTTCTCTCGTGTGAAACAGGATATGGATCATTATCGGATTAAAGTCACGTTTGGACTGAATTACTTAATGGCCACGTGCAAGAAGAGCAAATTAAAATGTATTTTTGAATGATCGGTTTATCTTGTTAGCTCTATAGTGACATCGAATTAACAACGCCATTGAATATTAAAAATTAAACAACAACATTAAAAGTTTATAACTTGTTTTGTCAATGAAAATTACTCTAATTTTTACTACCGATCCCCACTTTTCTATTCAATCTTTTCAGGATTGTTCCAGCTTATTTTGTCTTCTGCCCTGATTAGTTCATGAAATAATTCAGAAAAATAAAACTGACGCAACCCCTTCCCCCATGAAATTATTTTTCAGCCGCCCTTTTTGGGAAATCAACTTTTGAAGATTTCTCCCCAGCTTGCAGTTGTTCTGAACATTGTTCTAAGCAAAAGTGTGCCACCCTCCTCCCCTCTCGCCTACCACCATATTAAAAAAATGTCGAAAGTCACTCTAGTTGTATTGAATATTGTTGCAAAGTTTTAAAAATTAGGCTTAAGAGTTGCAGAAATCGTTAGGACAAGCATCAAGCTGCCCTCCTTCCCTCCCCATTTTTATTCAAAATTATTCCAGCTGTTTCGATATTGGTCCAGAGTTTTTATCTTCTGCTATGAAATAATTCAGAAAAATAAAACTGCCGCCACTACTTCACCCTTCCCCCCTTCACATTCCTCTTTAAAAAATATTTTTTTTTAATGTTCGATGTCGTTCTAGGTTTTGAAATGAAATTATTTTTTTCAGCCGCCCCTTTTGGGAAATCTAACTTTTGAAGATTTCTCCCTTCTGAACATTATTCTAAGCAAAAGTTTGCCACCTCCCCCTTTCCACCATATTAAAAAAATTTGAAGGTTACTCTAGTTGTACTGAATATTGTTGTAAAGTTTTAAAAATTAGGCTTAAGAGTTGCAGAAATCGTTAGGACAAGCATCAAGATGAACACAAGCTGCCGTCATTCCCTCCCCATTTTTATTCAAAATTATTCCAGCTGTTTCGATATTGGTCCAGAGTTTTTATCTTCTGCTATGAAATAATTCAGAAAAATAAAACTGCCGCCACTACTTCACCCTTCCTCCCCTTCACATTCCTCTTTAAAAAATATTTTTTTTTTAATGTTGTTCGATGTCGTTCTAGGTTTTGAAATGAAATTATTTTTTTCAGCCGCCCCTTTTGGGAAATCTAACTTTTGAAGATTTCTCCCTTCTGAACATTATCCTAAGCAAAAGTTTGCCACCTCCCCCTTTCCACCATATTAAAAAAAATTGAAGGTTACTCTAGTTGTACTGAATATTGTTGTAAAGTTTTAAAAATTAGGCTTAAGAGTTGCAGAAATCGTTAGGACAAGCATCAAGATGAACACAAGCTGCCGTCATTCCCTCCCCATTTTTATTCAAAATTATTCCAGCTGTTTCGATATTGGTCCAGAGTTTTTATCTTCTGCTATGAAATAATTCAGAAAAATAAAACTGCCGCCACCACTTCACCCTTCCCCCTTCACATTCCTCTTTAAAAAAATTTTTTTTTTAATGTTGTTCGATGTCGTTCTAGGTTTTGAAATGAAATTATTTTTTTCAGCCGCCCCTTTTGGGAAATCTAACTTTTGAAGATTTCTCCCTTCTGAACATTATTCTAAGCAAAAGTTTGCCACCCCCTCCTTTCCACCATATTAAAAAAATTTGAAGGTTACTCTAGTTGTACTGAATATTGTTGTAAAGTTTTAAAAATTAGGCTTAAGAGTTGCAGAAATCGTTAGGACAAGCATCAAGATAAACACAAGCTGCCCCCCTTCCCTCCCCATTTTTATTCAAAATTATTCCAGCTTTTTCGATATTGGTCCAGAGTTTTTATCTTCTGCTATGAAATAATTCAGAAAAATAAAACTGCCGCCACCACTTCACCCTTCCCCCCTTCACATTCCTCTTTAAAAAATATTTTTTTTTAATGTTGTTCGATGTCGTTCTAGGTTTTGAAATGAAATTATTTTTTTCAGCCGCCCCTTTTGGGAAATCTAACTTTTGAAGATTTCTCCCTTCTGAACATTATTCTAAGCAAAAGTTTGCCACCCCCTCCTTTCCACCATATTAAAAAAATTTGAAGGTTACTCTAGTTGTACTGAATATTGTTGTAAAGTTTTAAAAATTAGGCTTAAGAGTTGCAGAAATCGTTAGGACAAACATCAAGATGAACACAAGCTGCCCCCTTTCCTCCCATTTTTATTCAAAATTATTCCAGCTTTTTCGATATTGGTCCAGAGTTTTTGTTATCTTCTGCTATGAAATAATTCAGAAAAATAAAAAATTCCCCCTTCACATTCCTCTTTAAAAAAAATTTTTTTTTCAAAGTTCGATGTCGTTCTATATTTTGAAATGAAACAAGCTGCCCCTTTCCTCCCCATTTCTCCCTTCTGAACATTATTCTAAGCAAAATTTGCCACCCCCTCCTTTCCACCATATTAAAAAATTTGAAGGTTACTCTAGTTGTACTGAATATTGTTGTAAAGTTTTAAAAATTAGGCTTAAGAGTTGCAGAAATCGTTAGGACAAGCATCAAGATGAACACAAGCTGCCCTCCTTCCCTCCCCATTTTTATTCAAACTTATTCCAGCTTTTTCGATATTGGTCCAGAGTTTTTATCTTCTGCTATGAAATAATTCAGAAAAATAAAACTGCCGCCACTACTTCACCCTTCCCCCCTTCACATTCCTCTTTAAAAAACATTTTTTTTTAATGTTGTTCGATGTCGTTCTAGGTTTTGAAATGAAATTATTTTTTTCAGCCGCCCTTTTTGGGAAATCTAACTTTTGAAGATTTCTCCCTTCTGAACATTATTCTAAGCAAAAGTTTGCCACCCCCTCCTTTCCACCATATTAAAAAAAATTGAAGGTTCCTCTAGTTGTACTGAATATTGTTGTAAAGTTTTAAAAATTAGGCTTAAGAGTTGCAGAAATCGTTAGGACAAGCATCAAGATGAACACGAGCTGCCCTCTTTCCCTCCCCAATTTTATTCAAAATTATTCCAGCTTTTTCGATATTGGTTCAGAGTTTTTATCTTCTGCTATGAAATAATTCAGAAAAATAAAACTGCCGCCACTACTTCACCCTTCCCCCCTTCACATTCCTCTTTAAAAAACATTTTTTTAATGTTGTTCGATGTCGTTCTAGGTTTTGAAATGAAATTATTTTTTTCAGCCGCCCCTTTTGGGAAATCTAACTTTTGAAGATTTCTCCCTTCTGAACATTATTCTAAGCAAAAGTTTGCCACCCCCTCCTTTCCACCATATTAAAAAAATTTGAAGGTTACTCTAGTTGTACTGAATATTGTTGTAAAGTTTTAAAAATTAGGCTTAAGAGTTGCAGAAATCGTTAGGACAAGCATCAAGCTGCCCTCCTTCCCTCCCCATTTTTATTCAAAATTATTCCAGCTTTTTCGATATTGTTCCAGAGTTTTTATCTTCTGCTATGAAATAATTCAGAAAAATAAAACTGCCGCCACCACTTCACCCTTCCCCCCTTCACATTCCTCTTTAAAAAATATTTTTTTTTTAATGTTGTTCGATGTCGTTCTATGTAGGTTTTGAAATGAAATTTTTTTTTTTCAGACGCCCTTTTAGGGAAATCTAACTTTTGAAGATTTCTCCTTTCTGAACATTATTCTAAGCAAAAGTTTGCCACCCCCTCCTTTCCACCATATTAAAAAAAATTGAAGGTTACTCTAGTTGTACTGAATATTGTTGTAAAGTTTTAAAAATTAGGCTTAAGAGTTGCAGAAATCGTTAGGACAAGCATCAAGATGAACACAAGCTGCCCTCCTTCCCTCCCCATTTTTATTCAAAATTATTCCAGCTTTTTCGATATTGGTCCAGAGTTTTTATCTTCTGCTATGAAATAATTCAGAAAAATAAAACTGCCGCCACCACTTCACCCTTCCCCCTTCACATTCCTCTTTAAAAAATATTTTTTTAATGTTGTTCGATGTCGTTCTAGGTTTTGAAATGAAATTATTTTTTTCAGCCGCCCCTTTTGGGAAATCTAACTTTTGAAGATTTCTCCCTTCTGAACATTATTCTAAGCAAAAGTTTGCCACCACCTCCTTTCCACCATATTAAAAAAATTTGAAGGTTACTCTAGTTGTACTGAATATTGTTGTAAAGTTTTAAAAATTAGGCTTAAGAGTTGCAGAAATCGTTAGGACAAACATAAAGATGAGCACAAGCTCTTCCTCCCCTCCCACACCCTCGCTTCCGCTCCCTTTTTATGGAAAATTATTCCAGCTTGTTCGATATTGTTCCAGAGTTTTCATCTTCTGGTATGAAATGATTCAGAAAAATAAAATTTCAACGTCGTTCTAGATTTATTGGATCTTGTTCCAAAGTTTTAGCATACTACCTACATGAAATTATATTTTTTTGGCAGCCCTGTACCTTTGAAGATTGTTCTAGCTTTTGCTTGTCCTTAACATGGTTCCAAAGTTTTAATCGTTCACCACACCATTCATGAACCAATTCAAAATAGCAAAAGTCTGTCAAAAAAAACTTGAAATTTTGGAAGTTGCTTTAATTGTTCTGAATATTGTTATGAAGTGTTAAAAATTAAACTCAAGGGCGGCTTAAGTCATCAGAACAAGCACGAGCCCTTTAGTATCGTCTACCATCTCACTAAAATAAAACTTAGTTGCCCATCCCCCCCGTTTTCTATTCAAAACTGTTCCAGTTTGTTCTATAGGTACTGTCCCAAGTTTGTCACCACCCCCCTCCTCTCACTACCTTTTAAAAATTAATCTTAAGGGCAGCATAAGTCATCAGAACAAGCATAAAAATGACCACGAGCCCTCTAGTGTCGTCCACCATCTCTCTAAAAAAGTTTTTTCTGAATACACGGTGTTATCATACAAAACAGTTAGTCAATCCGTTAGATACATACAGGGTGATGCAATCAAGATGGGGTGGAGTATTGTAAATGGTTCAAAATTCAAGATGGGTTATAATGTCCGATAAGAAGGACTGGGAATTTGGTCTGATTACGGCGTAGGAGCTGGCATTTACGAAAAGGAGCCCTTTCACTGAGCTTCAGCAAGGACTCGACCATATTCTAGGCTGAGGTTGCAGCGATTCATCACTCTATCAGATAAGTAGATAGGTGGACCGATCTAGTTACTACTCTGACAATCAAGCAGCACTTAAAGCGATCAGTTTCACAAGCGCTGACTCGAAACTGATCTGAGACTGATGCGTAAGATCCCTAAATCAGGTATAGGCACCCAAAGGAAAATAATTTTGGCCTGGGTCCCCAGCCACATGGGGGTGAAGGGAAACGATGCGGCAGATGAGCTGGCCAGACGAGGTTCTTTCGGCATCACCAAATCACAAATTAAAAAGTCAATCTACGAATGGACACAAAATAGGTCCCAGGAATGGTGGAAATCTCACCAGGACAAAGACAGGCAAAGGAGCTCCTAAGAGAACAGAGGCCTGAGTTTACTGAAGACCTAATGAGTAAAGACAGGAGGACTGTCAAAGTGATAGTTGAACGGTGATTACAGACTGAATAGGCATCTGCCTGTCAAGAGGAGGAAGAAACCTCAGTGCCACTGCGACGACCTAGCTAGGCCTAATTAAGGAGGCGAAACTAAAGAGCGTTCCCTAAGGAAAAGGGGGATCACAATAGACCTGCAAAAGTCGCGGTGAAACAGGTTCGCATGCCACCCCACTACTAACCTAACCTAACCAAGTGATTCTTAAACGTCTGGTGTGGAATAATTGGACCTTTCTTTTTTGTAGAACAATTAACTGGCGAAGTATATTTAAATTTTCTTAGAAATCTTCTTACCACGGAAACGTAAGAGCTTATCTCGATAACTGGAAAGCGAATCGCTGAATCTGAGGCGGTGGACCGGATCTGGCACCCCCCACACGGCTATTAGTTGAAAACACAATTCGTTGTGTTTTATCCCGGTTTAATTTTAGTTCATTCAAGGGTTTGCGCGAGCTTCAACGACACGCACCGTTTCATCCAACCGTCGAAAGTCCTTACCGGAATTATATTAGGTGTTATGAAGAGCAAGGGTCCCAAGATCGAGCCCTGCGGAACGCCATGTTTAACAAACGTGGAATTGGACGTGCAGCGTCCAACCGTCACATTCTAGCATATCCCTCTGTCAATTACGATCTCAGGATCTCAGAGACTGTGTTATTTGATTTGTCAGCAGTTTATTTATCATCATTAATCATCATAATATAATTTAATCTCTTCGTTTTAGATTTATGCACCTTTTAAGTCGATCTGTATATATGAACAATTACATTAACATTTTTTATGGGAGTAAATTGCAATTGTGCAATTACTAAGCTGTGCATTAAACACACAATATTCAACAGATTGTCGACTTAACTATTATGTGTTTAAAATAACAATGACTGTTAGCGATAACAAGCTTTATTATTAAACACAACAAGCAACAACAAGAGAGGCGTTTTATAAGTGGGAGATGAGCGTTGGTCCGCATTTCCGAAAGGTAACAGTTCAAATTAGACCAGTTTTACAGCAAGATGAATTCGTACCTTCAAAGTTTCTCCACTTACGAGTGCCGTAAGATACTGAAGAAGAAGCTGAGCGTTACCGAGTGTAACGTGAAATCTTACGAGTTTCGTCCGTTACCGAATAAAATGGGTTTCCTCGGCGATCATTGCTTCCTCACCGTTAATTACGACGAAATCGACCAATCGAGATACGTACATTTCTTCTGCAAAACTATGTGTACCACTGAATCGCAGCGAATCTTCGCCATCGACACCGGCGCATTTTATAAAGAATGCGCGATTTATAAGAAGTTAATCCCGACGTTCTTGAAGAACGGTGTCAATTTAATCAGAGATTGCGTCCCGGATTGTTACTTAATAAACGAGATGAACTATTTAATCTTCGACGATTTAAAATCGAAAGGTTACCTGACGGTTACACAAAGAGAATCGATGTCCTTGGATTGCGTTAAATCGACTTTAGAAGCGTTGGCGAAGCTGCATTGCAGCAGTTTGATATTCGAGGAGAAGATGAAAGAGGAAACCGGAGAACGTTACCTGCTTTCGGAACAATTCCCCGAACTATTTAAGGAAACTTTCTTCACCGACGTCGAGATGTCGGTCAAATTGATCGAAGCGACCAAGAAAGGTGTTAAATCGCAAATCGATCTCTTCCAGAACGATTGGGGGATCGATTTGGATCACTTTAAACAATTAGCGTGCGCGATTTTCGATCAGTTTCGTGACATCGTTAAGCCTTCGAGTAATTTTCGAAATACCATCTGCCATGGTGATCTATGGAGTGCTAATATAATGTTTAAGTTTACCGGTAATAAACCGGTTCATTGTAAACTGATCGATTTCCAATCTTACCGCTATGGACCGCCAGGTCAGGATTTTATGGGTTTCATGTATTTATCGACGGATCAGGAATTTCGGCGGGAATATATGGGTGAAATGACGGATTATTTTCACGATAAGATGAGGGAGATATTGCACGAGGAAGGTTTTGATATCGAGGAGATAATACCACGCGAAGAATTCCTTCAATCTTGTGATTATTACAAATTATTTTCGATCGCTCAAAGTATCAATCATTTCCAATTAATCCTGTCGTCACCTGAGGTCGCTGATGGTTTATTTAACGAAGTTGGAGCTTTAAATAAAGTTTTATTTGAAGATAAAAGTTTGATTGTGATTCCGTGTTGTAATATGGATGAGAAGTACAGGAGGAGGATATTGGAAGCCACCTTAGATTTAAAAGATATATTTATAGAGAAAGGTTTATTAAAATTAATATGAGAATGTTTTAGAGTTTAGGAAATATTATTGTAGAAACATAAACGAAATTTATTTGTAAATATAGAAGTCGCTAAAAACAAGTTTTTGTTTATTTAAACAAGAAAAAAATGCAGTTGTAACAACTAACACGATGTAAAATTATAATCGGTAATAAATTTTTGAGATAAAGCTGGTGATATCGCAGGAATGAGATCAATCTCAAGAATGTGTATGTATAATCAAAAACTCCTATTAAATCACTAATAATTAGCTTCCCACCTAATCGGTAGCAATTTTCTTTAGATTAACGTGAAATAACTCGTTGCAATTGTCTTTGTTTTGTACAATTTTACTATTTGTTCGAACTTGTATTGTTTGATAAGTTTCTGCTGAGTTTGGAATTAAAGAGATATTAAAAATGCACAGGAAAACCAACCCATATATATATATAGAATGAGTTATTTATCTCTAATCTACTATTTATTATTATTGTGTTGTCGTCTTAAAACACTTTAACCCACTAAACACCAACAAAGTTTTAACTAAAACACCGACGCGTTTCAACAGCAACGCTGTCATTATCAAGGCGATAATAAAACTAAATTAAAATAAAATCTACAAAAACAGGTAACCTAAATGTTATGCACGCTCAATCCGATACGCATCATTAATTTCCGATTAACGAAAACAATGACGAATGCGGGCGGATAGGTTCGTTGTCACAGTTCATTACACATGACTTAGTTAATTAATTGCGTTAAAAGAAAACATGAATGAACAAAATAGACGTCGTCATTTGCATCCTGACGATATGAATACAACACAGAGCGTAATTAGTCGACTATGGCGACGTTACAGAGATAATCCCAGGGAACAACATCTTGGAAGAAGTCGCGCCATCACTACTATTCAAGACCGGTACATCACTCTTCAGGCTCGCCGACAGAGTTCACTAACTGCTACTGAGTTAAAATTGCATCTCCAGGCACGTAAGTGGTTGCTGGACCTCAGAGGGGCACCCAGCTGCCGACTGACCGTTAGGTATGCGGCGTCAGGGAGGGGTGCACACACTCCTCAGGACAAAGAGGCACGAAACCAGTTGCCCGCACGAGATCGACACCTGACGGAGAGGCCCGGCGAACCGGTGGGCTCCTCTCCCCCGTGCTACCCATGTTAGACAAGTTTTCTTGTCAACGTTGGACGGGTCACCGTTGGAGACGCTCCTACCTCACATCTAACCCCATGGGGCCTAGGCTTCCTTGCGGATGGCTACTATCGGCCAAGCGTGGGAAACGTAATCTGGCCGTGAGGTACAACCAGCCCGCCCGTGAATTAAGCCTGAACTACGGGGACGGCCTACCCCAAAATGGCAACCGCGCCAACTCTTTCGCCCCTCCGGCGATCAAGTATCCGCGACAGCTACAGTGAAACCGTAGGATCCCAGAATCATCGAGATGTTTTAGGATGAAACCGAAGGTTTCCCCAACCAGACACCACCAGCGGGCGGGCTACTCCTCGGCGAACCGACTTTTATCCTCCCCTACTATCTTCGCCAAATTCTCTCGCCACGCCCGTTTCCCTGAGTGTGGCCACCAAGGATGGGGTAGTGCAGCTGCAGAGTTCTCTAGGTAAGCGCCGTAGGGTGCCTCACCGGACACCGGAGCGTATGCCCATGCCTACGCCTAAGCATCCTCCCTTATATACGAAGTCTACTCCCGCCACGCCCGTTGCCCTGGAACTATGAAACCAGGGATTGGGTAGTGCAGCCGCAGAGTTTTAAGGGTCGACGCTATAGGGTGAACGCCGACTCGGGCATCTCCAGGCAGTGCATAACGTGACAGTCCACAGCCAAACCATCAGGCGTCGTTTAAGAGAAGTCAATCTTCACTCCAGACGCCCCCTTAGGGTTCCACCATTCACTAGGGGAAATCGAGGACATCAAGTAAACTGGGCTCGAGAACACTTAAACTGGACTCGAGAACAATGGTCGACTATACTTTTTTCTGACGAGTCGCGATTCGGATTAAGACCAGATATTCGCAGATTTGGCGTCAGTCTGGTAATGCAGCAAGGCTACAGCACGCCCAAGAAGTGCACAGCTACCGAGGTGGTACTGTAATGATATGAGAGGGAATTATGCTGGGTAGGAAAACTGATCTCGTTTTTCTAGATCAATTCTTAAATGCTGAGCAATATATCCAGAATATTCTTGAACCTGTCGTTCAGCCATTTGCAGAAGCGTTGGGCCGAAATTTAACCCTTATGCATGACAATGCACGACCACATGTGGTAAGAGTTGTTACCGATTGGATCAATGAAGTAAGAATTGAGATTTTGCCATGGCCAGCTCAATCCCCAGACCTCAATCCCATGGACGCTATAAGAAATCGACGGCAACTGCAAGAACTTCTTTCACGACAGTGGAATCTTCTTCCACAAGAAGACTTGGACAATCTTATTCTGTCTATGCCACGAAGATGTAGGGCGGTTTTAAACTGCAGAGGAGGTCCCATTCTTTATTAATTCCTTAATCTTCAACTGTTTTAATTCAATATAAGATTAATTTTGAATTGTTTAGTTCCATTTTGTAGAATTTCTAATTTATAATTAATAAATTATTATTAAAATTGTGTTAAATATTAATTTAAGTTAATTTCACTCGTAGCTTATTTTACATTTAACTTTCAAGACAAAAATGGGTAAAAAGATGCACTAAATTATTATTTTTAAGCAAATAAGATATATATATAGCGATTAAATAAAAATAAAATAACCCTTTTGATAAAGGTCGGATCTGATCGAAACATCAAGGAAAAAAGCACCAAATTTTATTGTCTAATAAAATGCCATTCATGTCATTCAAAATATATCATGGTCTGAATGGGACAAAAGCCGAAAAATATTATATGATGACGAGCAATTATATGATGATGAGCAATGACAGTATTGCTGTTGAAACGCGTCGGTGTTTTAGTTAAATCTTGTTTGGTGTTCACTGGGTTAAAGTGTTTAGTGTTCTATTTCTGCACCAAGAGATCCAGTGAAGAACTTCGCAATATGGCTACCAGGTCCAAGGATCAGAACTTATACCATAAGGTTAGTGCTAAAATTAGGTTTATTAGCGAAGATATTAGATTTTTGAAAACTTGTAAACGTTTTTCCAAACTTTATTAATGTTACTGTCTCGAATAATTGCAAAAGTAGTGATAAAGTCATTCGTTACGCGAAAGAAAAATGGTTGCGTTCAGAAATCGAATATCTTTTTGCCAAACGCAGTAAACTTGAGATTCAAGCTTACCAACTTTGGAAATTTTTAACATTAGATCTTAATGATGTTGAATATCAAATATGGTGTGATTTTCAACGGAACATGTTTATTTCAATCGATAGGAAAGTTCAGAATAAGAAATTCTCTCATGATAGGAAATTAAGAAAGTTAGATTGTTTTTTAAGAAATAAACATCATGTTCCGATGAATACCATTAACATAGTAGAAAATCATTCTTCGCAAACCTTTAGTGAACGGGAACTTAATCTTTTGAATAAAGGATTGAAATTTGGTTTGCAGACTCCTGAATCGAATGTTGAGTGGATTATTGCCGGGATAGAATCCTCTATCCGGCGGTTTCCTGAGCCCACAAAACAGTTTGTTAGGGAGGCCTGCAAACATACTATTTCAAAAAATTTGAAATCCTATAAATCACCTCAGAAATCCGAAAACATTAAAATCATTCAATCATCAATTTCGCTTTCAACTAACCTGTAAAAATATAGTGTTTCAATTTGAAAAAATGGAGATTTTCGCAATTCAATTGTTTCAAAAAGACACTGATTTCTAGAACACTCTGTATAACGTATTTAAGTCTACATCTGTTTATTGTCATCACAGAAGATGCTTCTAACGTTATGTTAAGTTTTATAATGTTACATTTTTCTGTTACCGAAATAATGGCATACTTCTGAAGATAGCTAAATGTCAAAATTTTTTATCAAATGTAAATATCTTGCAAACTAATGAAAATAACTGAATATTATCTTGTATAAAGTTGTTTTAAAATTCCTCAGGCAATTCAAAAATGTGATAATATATAGGGTGTTCGATTTAAAAATGTAAAGTTACTGGTGGTTACGGGCAAACTAAACACCCTGTATATCGTAGAATAATTTTATAATATAAATTTCATAAAACTAAACAACTTTCGTATATAAATATTTGCTGTATTTTGCATAACAAAGGAGATATGGAAGAATATCGCATTAGTGTTACACCCTGTATAATAATTTGGACAAGAAATGTGCTGTTGCGGGTGTATTTGATCTCACTAAAGCGTTCGACGTCATTGATGATTAGTTAATAATAAATAATTAATTAGTCGGTTGTTTATTACTTTTTCCAATATTTTTGCAAATACGGAAGGCAGAGATATTGGTCTATAATTAGCTACGTCGTGCACGTCTCCCTTCTTGTAAACAGGGATAGTTTTATTAATTCTTAAACTACTAGGAAAAATCCCCTCAGACAAACAACGATTAATAACATATACCGACGGCGCCACTATATACAAGGAAACATGCTTCATGAGAGAACATGGTACATCATCAATTCCCCCCGAGTGCTTGGTTGCCACATCATTCAGGATCCCACCAACTTCAAACCTATCAGTTGGCATTAGATAGAATGCAGAACCCCCACCACCCGCACGATTCAAAAAGTGAGTGGGACGGCTCTGCTGAATTGCAAAATGATCTCTAAATAATGCCGCAACCGCTTCTGCATCCGTGATCACAACACCCTGCTGGTTTCTAATGGATAGGTTTTTTTACAGCAGAATCAGATTTATTTGTCAGAGTTTTGATAACAGTCCATGCTGTTTCTGATTTGCTGTGAGAATCTATTAGTAGATTATCGTAGTAGAGCCTCTTCGTTTCCTCAATTTTATTTCTACAAGCTTTAGTGCATATATATGCATCATAAATTTTACGAATATAATTAGCAAGATATTTCAAGTCGTCATTGTACCAAGATTTATGGTGATGGGGAGTAATTAAATATTTCTTCATAGGAAAACTAATTTCGAAATAGTAAAGAAAAGTTCGATAAAATTCCTGAAATATTTCATCACCATTCCCATTACAATATATAATATATAATTATAAGGTTTCCAAATGGCTGACCAATGAATTTAATAATTTGCCAATACAGCAACCTAGTTTTGCAGTAAAAAATTCGTTAGAATTTATTAAAGAAATTCAAAATATTCAGTTGCTGGAGGGTGAAGTATTGATTTCATTTGATGTTAGTTCCCTCTTTCCTAGTGTACCGATTCCAGACACCTTGACATACCTCGAGGACTTGTTGCTTCAAAATAGTTTGAGTCAACAATGTGGCCTAAAATGAGATCTGTATGAAACAGAACATTTTTCAATTCAACGGGGGTTTTTATGAACAGCTGGAAGGTACGGCAATTGGCCGCCCTTTTCGGCTAACCTTTTAATGAGCCGTTTTGAAGAGGACTTAGAATGTGAGAGCGAATATTTTCCTAGGATTTGGTTGAGGTATGTGAATGATATTTTCGCTATATTTGACACTATAAAATGTAATATTGACGATTTTCTCAATAGATTAAATAATCGGTTCGAAACCATAAAGTTCACTTGTGATAGAGAAGACAACGGTCAGCTACCCTTTCTAGATACTTTAGTAATTAGAGATAACAATAGATTAGAGTTTGACGTGTATAGAAAGGAAACCAGTACACTTCGCTACATTCCTTCAGACTCCCATCATTGTGTTCAACACAAAATGGCAAGCCTGAATTTTTTGGTCCACAGACTTCTCACTTTTCCCTTGAACAAGGCGAGGTATAAGAAAGAGCTTAAAATTATAAAAGATGCGGCCAAGTGTAATGGTTTCCAGCCTCAGCATATCTATAAGTTAATTAGGAAGTTTAATTATAAGAAAACTGTGAAAGAATCTACGACTTTTCGAGAGGATGTTAAAGCTTCACCCGTTGTGACCCTCCCTTACGCTCCCTTTATCACTAAAGGTTTCAAAGAGCTAGATCTCAGAATAGTTTACAGTTCTGGGACTAGTTTGCGAAGTCTCATCGGTAACCCTAAAGATATAATACAACCTCTAGAAAAGTCAGGTATTTACGAAATCAATATTGTAAAGATTGTAATCAAAAATATATTGGGCAAACCAGGAGATTTAATAGAATTGAGAAATCGAGCGTTGCCCAACACATTTTTGAAACAGATCACAACATCGACTGTAAGTTTCTAAATGTTTTCGAAAGTTTAGAAAGATATAAAAATAAGTCATGTGTGAACTGTGACAACGGACCTATCCCGCATTCGTCATTGTTTTCGTTAATCGGAAATTAATGATGTGTATCGGATTGAGCGTGCTTAGCATTTAGGTTACCTGTTTTTGTAGATTTTATTTTAATTTAGTTTTATTATCGCCTGGATAATGACAGCATAATAATAATAATAATAATAATTTTTATTGTCATGGTTCGTAATGAACATCGACATTGTCAAAGTTTGACATAATTATACAATACAAATACTAAATTAAATATTAAAATACACACATATTAATTATTCATATATTCATCAATACTGTAAAAAACGTGTTCATGCAGATACTTCTTCAATGCTATTTTAAACTGCATAAATGTTTGCACGGTTTTTACTGTTATAGGCAATTTATTATATAATGTTATAGCCATATATCTGGGACTCACTTCATAAAATTTTGTTTTATGAGGTGGTACACTAAGATTTTTTCTATGTCGCGTTTGCATATTATTGTAAATGTCACAATTTTTTATAAACGTCCCTTCATAACTTTTGTAGAATTTAAGTATTTCAAAAACGTAGAGAGGGGGCAAGGTTAGAACATTCAATTCCCTAAATAGAGCTCGACATGATGCTAGTGGTGATACACACAACATACATACATCTAATAATTTTCTTTTGTAATATAAATAGCTTCCTAGCGGCAGCAAGCGATCCCCAAAATATAACACCATAACGGAGACGTGACTCGACATATGCAAAGTAAAACAATCTTAATGACCGAGTACTAACAACATTGCGTAAATTTCGCATACCGTATAAAGCTGTAGATAGTTTAGCCTCCAACGCAGAGCAGTGGTTTTCAAACTTCAGATTTTTGTCCAATCATTCTCACGGACTGAATGACCCCCAAGATGGACTTGAAGATGCTCCGCTTCAAACGTTGACAATCTAAACTGTATGAGGCCAGTTTTACCTGCATTAAGTATAAGACCATTCGCATTGCACCAATTGTCCATTTCGTTAACAATTATGGACATTGATCTAGAAAGATCAGCAACGTTTGTACTTGACACAGTACACGAGGTATCTTCTGCATACTGCGAAAGTGTGCAAGGTGATAAAGACAAGTGGAGATCGTTAATATATATCAAAAAAAGTGTAGGTCCCAAGATTGAGCCTTGGGGAACACCACAATTCATCTCGATAATAGATGAATATATATCTTGTCTAATATTATATACTTCCGCCGATAGAACAATTTTTGTTTTTCTACCATTCAGGTAAGAACGAAATAAGTCACTAGCTATCCCATAAATCCCTAATGCCTGCATCTTATTTATTAACACTGAATCATCAATGACGTCGAACGCTTTAGTGAGATCAAATACACACGCAACAGCACATTTCTTGTCCAAATTATTATACAGGGTGTAACACTAATGCGATATTCTTCCATATCTCCTTTGTTATGCAAAATACATCAAATATTTATATACGAAAGTTGTTTAGTTTTATGAAATTTATATTGTAAAATTATTCTACGATATACAGGGTGTTTAGTTTGCCCGTAACCACCAGTAACTTTACATTTTTAAATCGAACACCCTATATATTATCACATTTTTGAATTGCCTGAGGAATTTTAAGACAACTTTATATAAGATAATATTCAGTTATTTTCATTAGTTTGCAAGATATTTACATTTGATAAAAAATTTTGACATTTAGCTATCTTCAGAATTATGCCATTATTTCGGTAACGGAAAAATGTAACATTATAAAACTTAACATAACGTTAGAAGCATCTTCTGTGATGACAATAAACAGATGTAGACTTAAATACGTTATACAGAGTGTTCTAGAAATCAGTGTCTTTTTGAAACAATTGAATTGCGAAAATCTCCATTTTTTCAAATTGAAACACTATATTTTTACAGGTTAGTTGAAAGCGAAATTTTATTACCTATCAGTATGAATAAAGCATGTATGTAGTTAAAATTAATGGTTTTAGAGATATTTCAAATTATTTCATATTTTTGTATGCTGCTATGTGTGTATAAATATTAAATAAAAATTTGAAAATTGAACTTTCTTTTCTATTTGTCTGCTGTGCTGACATCTTCGTAAATCTACGTGCGTTTTGAATTGGTAGTTTTATTTACAGAGGCTGCCCTAAGGGTACTACAGACTGTCAGGTTCTTGAAAAACTGGCGAAACCACGCTGAGATGGGTGCCAAATCACAGACGTGCTGAAATGGCTGATAAGCTAGCAAGAGGCACCGATGTGTGGGAGTTCAACACCTCGCTCTTACTGGAATGCATTTACTTGTAATTCGCGAGGCAGCACTCCAAAGATTTTTAAAAAGGAAAGGAATAAATTGATTTTTGTAATAAATTAAATTAGATTAAAAGATAAGTTTGTACTAAATACACCGTTTTCTTTTTTAACATCGAGTACATACTTATCCTAAATACTCGTGCCTTATCTTCAAAGTATTCTAGATTAATTATATTTCCATTATATCTACATGACATTGCAATTTTTGATATCATAACAAAACCTAGAGAGGAACAATTTATTCCAATTTTATTTTTATTTACAATTTACTAATTCAATTTATAAGAAACATTTTCCTACAACAGTTTTAATTCTTTATACACATCAACAATATTGGCTACAGCTTCGCGTATCTTATTCTGATACTCCTTAGATTTCACCCAGCACTCCTTAATAGCCGGCGATCGATCCTCTAAGATCAAATCCGCTAGATCCGACACATCAGCAAACATACTCTTCACCAACTCGAGCGGAATACACACTACAGGGTTGTGATTCAAAGCGATATGGCAACCGTACAACTTATAATAATTACAACTATCCACGAACTCTTCGTAAGACAAGATCTCCTTAGGACACAGTTTATACTCCTCGAAAACACCGCGCATCAATCCGTAATAATAATCGATCATATCCTGCATGTGCTCCTTCCTGAAAGCCCTATCCGTCGTTAAATACATGTAAGACATGAAATCTTGCGCTGGCGGCGCGTAACGGAAAGTTTGGAAATCGACGATGTAAGAATGCGTCGGTTTACCTTCAGCATCGCATTTAAACATCATGTTGGACACCCAAAGATCACCATGGCAAATCGTATTCCTATACATAGTAGAGGGCTTGATTATTTCGGGGATCCTATCGAGGTCTCGTAAAGTTACCTCCTTTAATAATTCAATATCGATTCCGTGATCGTTCTTCGTTAATTCGATTTGCGTGGCGGCTCCTTTGCTAGAAGCGCTTACCAGATTCCTCGAAGCTTGCGCGTACGTGAAGAAGGATTCGCGAAACGTTTCCGGATAAACTTCGCCTAATCTGAAATCTTTCCCCGTCTTAATCCTCATGATTTCCTCGTAGATTAAACCGCTGGAATGGAGCTTCGCTAACGCGTTTAACCCTTGCTTAACGAAATCGATCCTCAACGGTACTCGATTGTCTTCGTTCTTATATCCTAGTTCGATTAAATTTTCGAAAACTAAATACTCATCGTTCGATATGAAGTAGCAAGTTGGGACGCATTCGTTTATGGTTTTTACTCCGTTTGCTAGCATGTCCTCGATGAGGTCCTTGTAGAAGGTGACCTCCTTAAAGAACATCCTTCCTTCGGTTATGAAAGCGTTACGAGCGGATGTATCGTTAGGATTTCCTTTCGCGAATAATTTCACCGTTTTGGCCTCACCATCGCGAGTTTGGTATTCGATTTTGAGGAAAGCATGCTCACCTAGGAATCCTTTCTGTTCGTCCATAGGGCAGAATTTAAACGATTTTAACTCGAAATCACTCCTGTTGAGTTTTTCTTTAGAATCGCCGTACAAATCTCCGGAGAAACGTTTTGAAAAATCCAATCCGTTTCCGAGTAATCACACATTTTAGTTCAGCGATTTGTTGTTAACTAAATAAGATAGTGCGGACGCAAATGTACATATATTTAGAGTCTAGTCTATTGTTCCATGTTCTAATCAAATGCATTCGATGAGTAGCGAGATTTTCAAGGTTGTTGCATGCTTCTATTGCATCAGATTGTTTTAAATATTTCAAAAAGTCATCGAAATTTATCTATTATGCAATAATTCCTAAATATAGGGGACGTTGGCCCCTCCCTGCCCATACCTGGCTACGTCCTTGGATGTATTACCTGTGTGTATTACTAGCAGTTTCTACCATAGAAAGAAATTGACTAGCTAAAGTTTTGAGAGCGGATGTGAGTGTAATAAAAAAACACAATTTGGCTAAAGATTTAGGGCTGTAGCTTGATTTCCTTGTAGATGATGTGGCTTACTGGATCGCGCGTGCGCCCAGTGATTGTCAACACCACAATGGGCCATTTGACAACTCTTACCGGCATTTTAGTAGTGGCAAGATATTGTTCACAGAAACTTTTTATTGGGACAAAAGCCAATGGTGAGAAGTGCAAGAGAATGGTTACTGTATTCACCATCAACAAGATCTGTTTACTGTTTTGTTTGTAAACTGTTTGCTCCTAAAAATTTCTCTAATTTCGTTATAATAGAAAGGTTTAGCGACTGGCAAAATACTATTGTAATTGCTAAGCATGAGACTCTTTCCTAACATATTTAATTCGTAGACAAGGTACATTGCGTGGAAGTCACGGTTGGAGAGGAAGAGTGTGATTACTGGGAACGTGTCCTCAAGCGTGTCATAGCTGTTATTTGTAGGTTAGTTGAACGTGGCTTGGCTTTTCCGAGAAACAGAAGAAAGCTTTGGATCGTTGCAAAATGGGAATGTTTTAGGACTGCTTGAACTTATAAGCCAGCTTGATCCATTTTTAGCAGGCTACATTTCGAAGTATGGAAATTCTGGCAAAGGAAACACTTCTTACCTGTCAAAAACTATCTGCGAGGAACTTATTCAAGTAATGGCAGAAAAGGTTAAATCTTCTGGTTATTTTAGTTTGTCCGTTGTTTCAACGCCAGATCTGGTGCTTAGGTACTTGAAAGATGGACAGCCTAGTGAACGCCGCTGTCGAAGCAATTTCTGAAACTCCAGACACAGCCCAAAGTGTAGACGAGGTCGCGGGCGTTTTAACCAACGCGATTGCAGGGGCGCTTATTGATTTCATTACGGTGAGGTCCCGCGAAAGAGGTTCAGCGTTGCCAGTCCATCTGATACTTAGTCATGAGGACAACTAACTATCAAACAGATTGGCCAAAGTTCTTAAAAGAGCTCTAGACGAGCATAGACAAATGATGCTACAGTCATTAAATACTGAAGATCTCTTCTTGTGGAAGATCTCAACATCTCTCAGACGTAGAGGGGCTAAAGGTTCTCTGTGCCCACTTGTCGGGCGCAATGGTCCGGTCTACAAAGTCAAGGAAAAAGGTAGAATTGCACGCCGAGCATTTGGCAAATGTCTTTATGGGAAACCTGAGTGGGGATCCAGCAAACGATCTAGTTGCTGAAACTGGTTTGTCAAACGCTGCCTGGGGCCGTGAGCGAATATCTAAGAAATCATCAAGAGCAAAAAGAGGAAAAAAGCTCCTGGAGAGGATGGTATCACAAATGAGGCCATCAAATATTTACTTCTGTCGGCCATAGACCATCTAGTTCTTATCATAAATTCGATCTTGAGCACTGGGCACTTTGCCTGGGAGTTACCGCCCCATTAGGCTCTCGTCAAATCTCTCTAAAATAGCAAAAGCGGTGATCCTCGCGAGACTTCGGATGGAGATAACCGATCACGGAGGTCTACCAACAACAATTTGGATTTAGAGCTTAGTTTTCTGCCGATTTCCAACTTCTGAGGCTTACCGATTCCATCCGAAGGGGCTTCGAACAGAGGGATATTACGGGGGCGGTATTTCTTGACGTACAGAGAGCTTTTGATACCGTCTCTTGTAAAAAACGATGGTCAGGGCGATCAACAATTCTATCATTAGATTGATCTCTTCTTATCTCTCCGGCAGGTCCTTCAGGGTGAGGGATGGGGGTTCCTCAGGGCTCGATGTTAGGGCCGCAGTTCTTTCTCCTCTACGTTGCGGATCTGCCAACTGAACCTGGATGCAACCTAGCTGTTTATCCTGACGACACTACAGTTTATACGTCATGCTGAAATTAGACTATCCTCCGTTTACGCCTCCAGAGGGCGGTTGATTTAATTATGAGGTGACTAGTTTACCAAGTCTCATCGGTAACCCTAAAGATAAAATACAACCTCCAGAACTGTCAGGTATTTACGAAATCAATATTGTAAAGATTGTAATCAAAAATATATTGGGCAAACCAGGAGATTTAATAGAATCGAGAAATCGAGCGTTGCCCAACACATTTTTGAAACAGATCACAACATCGACTGTAAGTTTCTAAATGTTTTCGAAAGTTTAGAAATACAGTGTGACCAGTAAAGTCCGCATCATATGGGATTTTTTTTATGAATAGATTTATTCTAAATTTGAGTTTGCCATCAATTTCTGCTTCGATCAAGATGAAAATTAACCAAAAAAATAATAGTCACGTGATTCGCATTATCTGTCAAATTTATTTTTTTTTCCAAAAAAATTCAAAAGTGGGGTTATTTCTCAAAATATCGAAAAAGGTTATTAGAAAAAGTTTTACTTTTAGACACAAACTACCAGATTACCTGTTTTTGTAGATTTTATTTTAATTTAGTTTTATTATCGCCTTGATAATGACAGCATTGCTGTTGAAACGCGTCGGTGTTTTAGTTCAAACTTTTTTGATGTTTAGTGAGTAAAGCTTAGCTTTAAAAAGCGTACATTTTTTGGTAACATTTACCGTGTGGATTTCAGTGAAAAATCTCTAAAAGTTTAAGATGCCGGTCTTCTTTTGACGACTTTAATAATAATGTTTTTTACCCCAAGTCTCTACGACGAATAGTTTCAGAGATACAGCACTTTGCATTCTTATCTGACCACCCTGTACACGCATAGATCTGAAGAGGGAGTGATATCGTCTCTATTATTGCTTTAAAAAGAGATACATTAATTTTGTTGTTGTTCATTATACACATGTTATGTGTATTTAATAATTCACGTGGTGTGTTGTTAAGAAAGAAAAATTTCCTTGAAATGACCTTCCCAGTTCTTCGAATAAAAATGCGACACGTATGTGTACACGTCACCTGGACTTTCCTTAAAATATTTAGATTACAATCTTAAATCGCAATGCGTAGAAAGAATCGCAGGTAAAATATATGTATATACCTACATATATACGAGTATATAAGTATATATATATACATACAATCAAATTTACATAACCAGGAAATACTTGGAAAAAAAAGGTTGTGTGCTAACATTTTAATATCAAGTACACTCAGCCGCAAAAACAATGTGACAACTTTAGTTTAGCTGATGTACAATTAAACTTATAGCAACGCCATCTATTGGTATCTTATTTTATTTTTATTTAATTGACGTTTATCGAAATTTTGACTGAATTGACACGGTGTGGGCCAATCGTTAAGTTGTGGAGAGAAGAAAGAAGAATTTTATTTATAATTTTATGAAGTTTCTCATTGCATCTCTTGCCATTCTACAACTTAAACACAAGGAACATTATTTTAAAACTTTTAGCTTTGTGATTTTGTAGTGAGTGTCTGGTGTCTTCTCACTCATACAGTATTCAACCGACACTGTTTTTCCGCTATTAGTAGAGGACAAGGATCCTACTTGTTTCTTTCCTTTAGTAGTCGGTATTATCGAAGTGCTTTTTGAAACAAACAACTCACCTAGTAACAAATAAAACTGTCCTACATTTACTTTGTTGAAGGCTATCGCCCTAGCAATCGATGTAGCTTCAGACTGTCCGATCGAGAGGGTTCAATTTCATTTTAAAAACGCTCTAACCCACTCCTTCCTTGCCTCTTTCTTTAAGTCGTTCAAACAATGCTTTTTGTTATTATTATTATTTTTTTTTTCAGCGAGTTGATAAGCCAATTTTCTTAGGTCATTGGCGTTTAGACCAACGAAAAGATCGATTCTCCATTAAATTGATGTAGTTAACTAGCTCACAATGATGATTACATCAAATATGGGTTTATTTCTAAGGGTAAAGATAATGTCCAACACCCTCAGTGTGTTATTTGCTACGAAGTATTAAGCAATGATGCCATGAGGGCTAATCGTCTTCAAAGATATTTGTCAACGAAATATGTCTCTTTAAAAAGGACAAACCAAAGCGGTTTTTTGCTGCAAAATCTGAAAACTTAAAACGCTTGAAGCTGGATAATACTGGATCTACTGTTCAGTCAACTGAAAAAGTGCTTCATATGAGCTATCATTTCTTCTTTTCTTCTCTTTTTCTTCTTCACTGAAGAGTTCAGGAAATACTTCCTAAACACTTGCAGATTGTCAACTGATCCATTCAATGTCAACGTAGACACCATCAAGATCTAATTTATCCGTATTTGACATTTAAGTCTCAAATTTAACAATTAAAATAATGAAATTTATCCATATTGGCCCTTTAAAGACCAAAATCTGTTCATATATGACAGTTAAGTGTCAAACTTGACAAGTGAATAATGTAATTTAATCATATTTGACACCATCAAGATCAAATTTATCCATATTTGAGATTTAAGCCTCAAATTTAACAATTAAAATAATGAAATTTATCCATATTGGCCCTTTAAAGACCAAAATCTGTTCATATATGACAGTTAAGTGTCAAACTTGACAAGTGAATAATGTAATTTAATCATATTTGACAGCAGCAAGATCAAATTTATCCGTATTTGAGATTTAAGCCTCAAATTTAACAATTAAAATAATGAAATTTATCCATGTTGGCCCTTTAAAGACCAAAATCTGTTCATATATGACAGTTAAGTGTCAAACTTGACAAGTGAATAATGTAATTTAATCATATTTGACAGCAGCAAGATCAAATTTATCCGTATTTGACATTTAAGCCTCAAATTTAACAATTAAAATAATGAAATTTATCCATGTTGGCCCTTTAAAGACCAAAATCTGTTCATATATGTCAGTTAAGTGTCAAACTTGACAAGTGAATAATGTAATTTAATCATATTTGACACCATCAAGATCAAATTTATCCATATTTGAGATTTAAGCCTCAAATTTAACAATTAAAATAATGAAATTTATCCATATTGGCCCTTTAAAGACCAAAATCTGTTCATATATGTCAGTTAAGTGTCAAACTTGACAAGTGAATAATGTAATTTAATCATATTTGACAGCAGCAAGATCAAATTTATCCGTATTTGAGATTTAAGCCTCAAATTTAACAATTAAAATAATGAAATTTATCCATGTTGGCCCTTTAAAGACCAAAATCTGTTCATATATGTCAGTTAAGTGTCAAACTTGACAAGTGAATAATGTAATTTAATCATATTTGACAGCAGCAAGATCAAATTTATCCGTATTTGACATTTAAGCCTCAAATTTAACAATTAAAATAATGAAATTTATCCATGTTGGCCCTTTAAAGACCAAAATCTGTTCATATATGTCAGTTAAGTGTCAAACTTGACAAGTGAATAATGTAATTTAATCATATTTGACACCATCAAGATCAAATTTATCCATATTTGAGATTTAAGCCTCAAATTTAACAATTAAAATAATGAAATTTATCCATATTGGCCCTTTAAAGACCAAAATCTGTTCATATATGACAGTTAAGTGTCAAACTTGACAAGTGAATAATGTAATTTAATCATATTTGACAGCAGCAAGATCAAATTTATCCGTATTTGAGATTTAAGCCTCAAATTTAACAATTAAAATAATGAAATTTATCCATGTTGGCCCTTTAAAGACCAAAATCTGTTCATATATGTCAGTTAAGTGTCAAACTTGACAAAGTGAGTAATGTAATTTAATCATATTTGACAGCAGCAAGATCAAATTTATCCGTATTTGACATTTAAGCCTCAAATTTAACAATTAAAATAATGAAATTTATCCATGTTGGCCCTTTAAAGACCAAAATCTGTTCATATATGACAGTTAAGTGTCACACTTGACAAGTGAATAATGTAATTTAATCATATTTGACAGCAGCAAGATCAAATTTATCCGTATTTGACATTTAAGCCTCAAATTTAACAATTAAAATAATGAAATTTATCCATGTTGGCCCTTTAAAGACCAAAATCTGTTCATATATGTCAGTTAAGTGTCAAACTTGACAAGTGAATAATGTAATTTAATCATATTTGACAGCAGCAAGATCAAATTTATCCGTATTTGAGATTTAAGCCTCAAATTTAACAATTAAAATAATGAAATTTATCCATGTTGGCCCTTTAAAGACCAAAATCTGTTCATATATGTCAGTTAAGTGTCAAACTTGACAAGTGAATAATGTAATTTAATCATATTTGACAGCAGCAAGACCAAATTTATCCGTATTTGACATTTAAGCCTCAAATTTAACAATTAAAATAATGAAATTTATCCATGTTGGCCCTTTAAAGACCAAAATCTGTTCATATATGTCAGTTAAGTGTCAAACTTGACAAGTGAATAATGTAATTTAATCATATTTGACACCATCAAGATCAAATTTATCCATATTTGAGATTTAAGCCTCAAATTTAACAATTAAAATAATGAAATTTATCCATATTGGCCCTTTAAAGACCAAAATCTGTTCATATATGACAGTTAAGTGTCAAACTTGACAAGTGAATAATGTAATTTAATCATATTTGACAGCAGCAAGATCAAATTTATCCGTATTTGAGATTTAAGCCTCAAATTTAACAATTAAAATAATGAAATTTATCCATGTTGGCCCTTTAAAGACCAAAATCTGTTCATATATGTCAGTTAAGTGTCAAACTTGACAAGTGAGTAATGTAATTTAATCATATTTGACAGCAGCAAGATCAAATTTATCCGTATTTGACATTTAAGCCTCAAATTTAACAATTAAAATAATGAAATTTATCCATGTTGGCCCTTTAAAGACCAAAATCTGTTCATATATGTCAGTTAAGTGTCAAACTTGACAAGTGAATAATGTAATTTAATCATATTTGACAGCAGCAAGATCAAATTTATCCGTATTTGACATTTAAGCCTCAAATTTAACAATTAAAATAATGAAATTTATCCATGTTGGCCCTTTAAAGACCAAAATCTGTTCATATATGACAGTTAAGTGTCAAACTTGACAAGTGAATAATGTAATTTAATCATATTTGACAGCAGCAAGATCAAATTTATCCGTATTTGACATTTAAGCCTCAAATTTAACAATTAAAATAATGAAATTTATCCATGTTGGCCTTTAAAGACCAAAATCTGTTCATATATGTCAGTTAAGTGTCAAACTTGACAAGTGAATAATGTAATTTAATCATATTTGACAGCAGCAAGATCAAATTTATCCGTATTTGACATTTAAGCCTCAAATTTAACAATTAAAATAATGAAATTTATCCATGTTGGCCCTTTAAAGACCAAAATCTGTTCATATATGTCAGTTAAGTGTCAAACTTGACAAGTGAATAATGTAATTTAATCATATTTGACAGCAGCAAGATCAAATTTATCCGTATTTGACATTTAAGCCTCAAATTTAACAATTAAAATAATGAAATTTATCCATGTTGGCCCTTTAAAGACCAAAATCTGTTCATATATGTCAGTTAAGTGTCAAACTTGACAAGTGAATAATGTAATTTAATCATATTTGACACCATCAAGATCAAATTTATCCGTATTTGAGAATTAAGCCTCAAATTTAACAATTAAAATAATGAAATTTATCCATATTGGCCGTTTAAAGACCAAAATCTGTTCATATATGTCAGTTAAGTGTCAAACTTGACAAGTGAATAATGTAATTTAATCATATTTGACACCATCAAGATCAAATTTATCCGTATTTGAGAATTAAGCCTCAAATTTAACAATTAAAATAATGAAATTTATCCATGTTGGCCCTTTAAAGACCAAAATCTGTTCATATATGTCAGTTAAGTGTCAAACTTGACAAGTGAATAATGTAATTTAATCATATTTGACACCATCAAGATCAAATTTATCCGTATTTGAGAATTAAGCCTCAAATTTAACAATTAAAATAATGAAATTTATCCATGTTGGCCCTTTAAAGACCAAAATCTGTTCATATATGTCAGTTAAGTGTCAAACTTGACAAGTGAATAATGTAATTTAATCATATTTGACACCATCAAGATCAAATTTATCCGTATTTGAGAATTAAGCCTCAAATTTAACAATTAAAATAATGAAATTTATCCATATTGGCCGTTTAAAGACCAAAATCTGTTCATATATGTCAGTTAAGTGTCAAACTTGACAAGTGAATAATGTAATTTAATCATACTGACACCATCAAGATCAAATTTATCCGTATTTGAGAATTAAGCCTCAAATTTAACAATTAAAATAATGAAATTTATCCATGTTGGCCCTTTAAAGACCAAAATCTGTTCATATATGTCAGTTAAGTGTCAAACTTGACAAGTGAATAATGTAATTTAATCATATTTGACACCATCAAGATCAAATTTATCCGTATTTGACATTTAAGCCTCAAATTTAACAATTAAAATAATGAAATTTATCCATATTGGCCCTTTAAAGACCAAAATCTGTTCATATATGTCAGTTAAAGTGTCAAACTTGACAAATTAATGTAATTTAATCATATTTGACACCATCAAGATCAAATTTATCCGTATTTGAGAATTAAGCCTCAAATTTAACAATTAAAATAATGAAATTATCCATATTGGCCGTTTAAAGACCAAAATCTGTTCATGATACTGCAGTAACGACATCTATTATTTTGTTTAAATATAATTTATCGTAAATTAATTGGGTAATTCCAAAACTGAAGAAACTAAGAAATCAAATAATGATTAACGATATCATTTATTCGGTTCGATTTAAATTGATTAGTAAATTAGATTTTAGGACGAAAATAAAATTCTAAACATGAAATCAAAACTTTATTTTAAAAATATAAAAAACATACATTTTTCTACAACAACTTCAACTCGGTAAACAGATCAACCAAATTGGCTATAGATTCGCGGATTTTACTCCTATATTTTTCGCATTCTACCCAGCACTTCTTAATAGTCGGTGACCTATCCTCGAAAATCAAATCCCCCACTTCCGATACATCACTAAACATGCTTTTTAATAATTCCGATGGGATGCATATCACTGGATTGTGATTCAAAGCTAGCAGACAACCGTAGACTTTATAATGATCACAACTATTTATAAATTCTTCGCGAGGCACTATTTCTTCAGGACATAGATTGTATCCTTTAAAAATATTACACATCTCATTATAATAAAACTCGATCATATCTTGCAGATACTTCTCCCTGAATACGCGATCGGTGCTAAGTACATGAAGAACATGAAATCTTGAGCCGGTGGTCCATAACGAACATTTTGAAAATCAATGATGTAAGCGTGTGTCGGCTTATCGTTAATAGATTTAAACATGATGTTGGACAGCCAGATATCCGCATGACAAATTGTATTTCTATAAACACCAGATGGTTTGATTATATTGCGGATTTCATCCACGTAATCCAGGGTTAATTTCTTCAGCTCTTCAGTGTTAATCGCGCGATGATCGTCGCGAGTTAATTCAATCTCGGTAATCGCACCTTTTTTTAAAGTTTCAGTTAGTTTAACCGCAGCTGAAGCGTTCGCGAAGAACGATTCTTCGAAGATCTCGCGATAAATTTCACCGAGTTTGTAATCACTTCCCGTTTTAACTCTCATCGATTCTTCGAAGATTAAACCGCTGCAATGAAGCTTCGCCATCGCGCTAAGCGCTCGTTTAACGAAATCCATCTTTAACGGCACTCGATGATCTTCGTTTTTATAACCATGCTCTACTAAATCTTCGAAGATTAAATATTCATCTTTATAGGTGAAATAACACGTGGGGACACAATCTTTAACGATTTCAACACCGCTTTCTAGCATTTTCCGAACGATTTCTTGATAAAACGACACTTCCTTGAAGAACATCCTTCCTTCGACGATGAAATCGTTGTAGGAGGATACATGTTTCGGACTTCCTTTCGCGAAAAATTTCGCCACTTTTATTTCATCGTTTCGACAATATTCTATTTCGAGTGTTGCATGTTCGCCGAGGAAACCTTTCGGTATCCCGAATGGACGAAATTCGAACGATTTTATCGTAAAATCGACGGTGTTCAGTTGTTTTTCGAGAATTTCGCGGCAATTCTCGAGTGAGAAGTTCGAAAAATCGTATCCATATTCTGGAATAATCGCGCGAGTTAACTCACGAATCGTCGCCGGTTAAATGAGATCGTATAGTTGTTGTAGATGATTATATTATGAGTTTGGTGATTTCTGGTTTATTATTTCGATTCTAAGCACGTCGTATATATTTATTACTAATGCAAGACGTCTAAATAAAGATTACAAGTATAAACATTAATTCTATTTCATTTGATGAGCATCACAGTGCAACGAATATTGCTTGTTAATTATGATATGGATATCCTATCAGTAACGATGCTCGGAATGTAATTAGGATGGATATCATAACATGTTTATCAATAATTGTATGTTTAAATGTTTTATTACGAGTGTATACAGGGTGATTGGTGAGAATGACCTATTAAAACAAAATTTTGCAGTTGGATATGGTTGAATATGAACTATCTCTTGGGGAAATCTTTTAAATAAATATCGTCATCAATTCCGATTTTTTAAATAGCATGTTATATAATAAATAACAGATTCAGATTCTCGATAAATTTAACACATATTTCATGTATCACACTCTATACCTAAACACCATTCCTCCTGAGTTATTTGCAATTAAAGAAAAAGTGACAGATTCCCAGATCTTACTTCATAGGGATATTACGTCACGTACAAGTAAGAGAAACGAATGATACCATTCTTAATAATAATTGTATAAGTTGGTCTTTTATTCTGTCATGATAACGATGGTCTGCGATCCTTACAGCTCTGTTCTTAATAGCACGTAAAGTGTTGAACTTTATCTGAATTGTATGGTTGGAGTGAAAGTTTATATATCTCCCTGAGTATGAGGGTTTGGTGTACCAATCGAAGTGAATGCTCTGGTTTTCATCTCTGCATACTCTAGAGTCAAGAAAAAGGGACGGATCTATTATGTTCAGTCTCGTCTATCGTAAATTGTAAATGTTGGTTGAAGCCGTTGAAATAGTGGAGGATCGTTTCTTCCTCTCCCACTGGAATAGCACATATCAGATCGTCCACGTACTTGTAGATGAATGGGAGCGGGAACGGTAGACGAGGTACCACTTCCTCTAGTAGACGATCCATGCAGATAAGAGCCAGCACAGGGCTGATAGGACTCCCATAGGTGCCAAATGTTTGTTTTGTAGTAAGTCCCATTAAGGAGAAACACAACTATCTAACAGAAAACGGATCGGTCGGATAAAAGTTGCAGGGGATGTCAGTGTGAGGTGAAATAAAATCCCAATGAAGGACAACCGGAATCAACCACCAATTCCACCGGGATATTTGTGAATAAAGAAATCACATCTAAAGAAACTATCTGATAGTTGGGCGGTAAAGTAAAATTTTTCATAGTGTTGACGAACTCGAAAGTGTCATTAATATTATAGGTGGTTCTAGCACCCATAGAGAGCGACAGTATTATAAGTCGAAAGAAACGTAGACGAGGGCAGTTAGCTTTGTGAATCTTTGGAAGACCGTAGAACTTGGGACATATCCGTTGTAGCATGTCATGTACTTGGCGTTGTGTTCATCTATGTAGTGATTCCTCTTCATTTCCCGGATAAGCTTATTAGTTTGATATTGAAGGGAGGAAATGGGGTCATTAGGTAATATTCTGTAGGTACTATTGTCATTAAGTAAATCCCCAGCTTTGGATAGGTAATCAGAAAGATTGAGTGCCACAGTAACTGCACCTTTATCGACTTTAGTTATAATCACAGGGTCCGATTATTACTACTGATTTTTAGAATTTTTTTGTTTCATAAAGGTAGGAGTGGAAAGTCTTATGAATGAAGTTACTGGGTTGGTCATGATAAAAATAGTTGGTAAGTATATTATCGATTATATTTGCAGCAAACATCGACCTGGTAACGTGTGGCAGGTGTGCCGCGTCTGTATGTGTTAGCTTGAAAGTGAATATAATTTTTTAATTTTTTATTAAAGTGGTCTTAGGTGATGTCCCCCTGGGACCCTTGCAAATCGATTATATTTGCAGCAAACATCTGCCTGGTAACATCTGGCAGGTATGCCACGTCTGTATGTGTTAGCTTGAAAAAAGAACATAATTTTTTAATTTTTTAGTAAAATGGTCTTAGGTAATGTCCCCTGAGACCCTTTGCAAATCGATTATATTTGCAGCAAACATTTGTCTGGTAACATGTGGCATGTATGCCTCGTCTGTATGTGTTAGCTTGAAAGTGAATATAGTTTTTTAATTTTCTATTAAAATGGTCTTAGATAATATATATCAGTACGCCTATGTACGTTCGGGTATCTTCGGAAAAATTGGCTGCTATCTTTGGCTGCTCTTTTCACACCGGTGAATTTATTAAGGTTTCTTAATTTTACTTTTCTAAAAACATATTTAAATCGAGAGGTTAAACGTGATTCAAATTCCCGTATGATATAATTAGGTAATATAGAGGCTAATTCCTCTTTTAAAGACCTTATTGAATTTCGAATGAAAGTAATGTCACTAAAAAGTTATAGAAATCTCAAAGTTAAAAGAGTACGTTGAGTTAACCTAGTTTTAAAATCCTGAATTCTTCTTAGTTCCCTCCCATGTGCGTTAGCCAGAAGATTGTTGATGTTGTGTTGAATGGTTAATATGCGATGAATGATTCCGTTCTTCCTACATCGTACTAGGAAGGTCTTCTTATTGATGCAATTTGCCAGCTTAGTGTTGTGTGTTTGACACTTTTTTAACTTGGAAGTTGCATTGTGTCCTACTGTCTTGCAATCTCCATATAAAATCCCATCTGGACTCAGTGTGGAAGGAAGTAACGGCTGTGCTGATGCTTTTGCTAGCTTCAACACTTTTATGTAAGTGATTTTATAAACGATTCTTTTGATTTAAGCTAATTTCTGTCTATCTTGCTATTGTAGAATTGCCTTCTGAGGATGAATTTAAAATAAAATTCCGAAAGCTTAAGGTAGAAAAAACGAGTCTCTTGTTTTGATTATCAAATACCACAGGCTGTTGTCCCCATTAAATTGGTCATCGATTTTAACGCTTGCTAACGTTGTGACAGCCGTTACTTCCCTTCCACATTTATTCTTTGTTAAATTTGACACGCACCCTGTATATTGCAGGTCAGTTTATAACATTCCATTTATGAAGAACCGCATTCGAATTCTGTTGATTAGCATGACCAAAAAATTTTCGATAATATAATAACCGCTGAAACTACTTTGTCTAAGCACTACAAATACAAATATAAATAGGAGTACAATATAATTCTTAAAAAAAGGGATTATTGCATAGTAGGTAAATTTCGATGACTTATTGAAATATTTAAACAATCTGATGCAATAGAAGCATGCAACAAGCTTGAAAATCTCGCTACTCATTGAATGCACTTGATTAGAACATGGAACAATAGACTAGACTCTAAATATATGTACATATGCGTCCGCACTATCTTATTTAGTTAACAACAAATCGCTGAACTAAAATGTGTGATTACTCGGAAACGGATTGGATTTTTCAAAACGTTTCTCCGGAGATTTGTACGGCGATTCTAAAGAAAAAACTCAACAGGAGTGATTTCGAGTTAAAATCGTTTAAATTCTGCCCTATGGACGAACAGAAAGGATTCCTGGGTGAGCATGCTTTCCTCAAAATCGAATACCAAACTCGCGATGGTGAGGCCAAAACGGTGAAATTATTCGCGAAAGGAAATCCTAACGATACATCCGCTCGTAACGCTTTCATAACCGAAGGAAGGATGTTCTTCTAAGGAGGTCACCTTCTAGGTCAAGGACCTCATCGAGGACATGCTAGCAAGGACGGAGTAAAAACCATAAACGATTGCGTCCCAACTTGCTACTTCATATCGAACGATGAGTATTTAGTTTTCGAAAATTTAATCGA